>JASTWF010000613.1:0-72500 GCA_030390025.1 Squalus acanthias | reverse complement strand
GAGAGAGAGACTGAGGGAGAGAGTGACTGAGGGAGAGTGACTGAGGGAGAGTGACTGAGGGAGAGTGACTGAGGGAGAGAGTGACTGAGAGAGAGAGAGACTGAGGGAGAGAGTGACTGAGGGGGAGAGAGACTGAGGGAGAGAGACTGAGGGAGAGAGTGACTGAGGGAGAGAGTGACAGAGAGAGTGACTGAGGGAGAGAGTGACTGAGGGAGAGAGAGACTGAGGGAGAGAGTGACTGAGGGAGAGAGAGACTGAGGGAGAGAGTGACTGAGGGGGAGAGAGACTGAGGGAGAGAGACTGAGGGAGAGAGACTGAGGGAGAGAGTGACTGAGGGAGAGAGTGACTGAGGGAGAGAGTGACTGAGGGAGAGAGTGACTGAGGGAGAGAGTGACTGAGGGAGAGAGAGACTGAGGGAGAGAGTGACTGAGGAAGAGAGACTGAGGGAGAGAGTGACAGAGAGAGAGAGAGACTGAGGGAGAGAGTGACAGAGAGAGTGACTGAGCGAGAGAGAGACTGAGGGAGAGAGACTGAGGGAGAGTGACTGAGGGTGAGAGACTGAGGGAGAGAGTGACTGAGGGAGAGAGAGACTGAGGGAGAGAATGACTGAGGGAGAGAGTGACTGAGGGAGAGAGTGACTGAGGGAGAGTGACTGAGGGAGAGTGACTGAGGGAGAGTGACTGAGGAAGAGAGACTGAGGGAGAGTGACTGAGGGAGAGTGACTGAGGAAGAGAGACTGAGGAAGAGAGTGACAGAGAGAGTGACTGAGCGAGAGAGAGACTGAGGGAGAGAGACTGAGGGAGAGAGACTGAGGGAGAGTGACTGAGGGAGAGAGTGACTGAGGGAGAGAGAGACTGAGGGAGAGAATGACTGAGGGAGAGAGAGACTGAGGTAGAGTGACTGATGGAGAGAGTGACTGAGGGAGAGTGACTGAGGGAGAGAGAGACTGGGAGAGAGACTGAGGGAGAGAGACTGAGGGAGAGAGACTGAGGGGGAGAGTGACTGAGGGAGAGTGACTGAGGGTGAGAGACTGAGGGAGAGAGTGACTGAGGGAGAGAGTGACTGAGGGAGAGAGTGACTGAGGGAGAGAGTGACTGAGGGAGAGAGTAACTGAGAGAGAGTGACTGAGGGAGAGTGACTGAGAGAGAGTGACTGAGGGAGAGAGTGACTGAGGGAGAGAGTGACTGAGAGAAAGTGACTGAGGGAGAGAGTGACTGAGGGAGAGAGAGACTGAGGGAGAGAGAGTGAGGGAGAGAGTGACAGAGAGAGAGACTGAGGGAGAGAATGACTGAGGGAGAGTGACTGAGGGAGAGAGAGACTGAGGGAGAGAGAGACTGAGGGAGAGAGAGACTGAGGGAGAGAGAGACTGAGGGAGAGAGAGACTGAGGGAGAGAGAGACTGAGAGAGTGACTGAGGGAGAGAGTGACTGAGGGTGAGAGACTGAGGGAGAGAGTGACTGAGGGAGAGAGTGACTGAGGGAGAGAGTGACTGAGGGAGAGAGTGACTGAGGGAGAGAGAGACTGAGGGAGAGAGAGACTGAGGGAGAGGGTGACTGAGGGAGAGAGTGACAGAGGGAGAGAGACTGAGGGAGAGAGAGACTGAGGGAGAGAGAGACGGAGGGAGAGAGAGACTGAGGGAGAGAGTGACAGAGAGAGAGAGAGTGAGGGAGAGAGTGACTGAGGGAGAGAGAGACTGAGGGAGAGAGTGACTGAGAGAAAGTGACTGAGGGAGAGAGAGACTGAGGGAGAGAGACTGAGGGCGAGAGTGACTGAGGGAGAGAGACTGAGGGAGAGAGAGACTGAGGGTGAGAGACTGAGGGAGAGAGTGACTGAGGGAGAGAGACTGAGGGAGAGAGAGACTGAGGGTGAGAGACTGAGGGAGAGAGTGACTGAGGGAGAGTGACTGAGGGAGAGAATGACTGAGGGAGAGAGAGACTGAGGGAGAGAGTGACTGAGGGAGAGAGTGACTGAGGGAGAGAGTGACTGAGAGAAAGTGACTGAGGGAGGGAGTGACTGAGGGAGAGAGAGACTGAGGGTGAGAGACTGAGGGTGAGAGACTGAGGGTGAGAGACTGAGGGTGAGAGACTGAGGGTGAGAGACTGAGGGTGAGAGACTGAGGGTGAGAGACTGAGGGTGAGAGACTGAGGGTGAGAGACTGAGGGTGAGAATGACTGAGGGAGAGAGAGACTGAGGGAGAGAGACTGAGGGAGAGAGACTGAGGGTGAGAATGACTGAGGGAGAGAGAGACTGAATGAGAGTGACTGAGGGAGAGAGTGACTGAGGGAGAGAGAGACTGAGGGAGAGTGACTGAGGGAGAGAGTGACTGAGGGAGAGAGTGACTGAGGGAGAGAGAGACTGAGGGAGAGTGACTGATGGAGAGTGACTGAGAGAGTGAGTGACTGAGGGAGAGTGACTGAGGGAGAGAGATTCTGGGAGTGAGACTGAGGGAGAGAGAGACTGAGGGAGTGACTGAGGGAGAGAGAGACTGAGGGAGAGAGTGTCTGAGGGAGAGAGACTGAGAGAGAGAGAGACTGAGCGAGAGAGAGTGAGGGAGAGTGACTGAGGGAGAGAGAGACTGAGGGAGAGAGTGACTGAGGGAGAGTGACTGAGGGAGAGAGAGAGTGAGGGAGAGAGAGTGAGGGAGAGAGAGAGTGAGGGAGAGAGACTGAGGGGGAGAGAGACTGAGGGGGAGAGAGACAGAGAGAGAGACTGAGGGAGAGAGAGACTGAGCGAGAGAGAGTGAGGGAGAGTGACTGAGGGAGAGAGACTGAGGGAGAGAGACTGAGGGAGAGAGAGTGAGGGAGAGAGAGTGAGGGAGAGAGTGACTGAGGGAGAGAGAGTGAGGGAGAGAGACTGAGGGTGAGAGACTGAGGGAGAGAGTGACTGAGGGAGAGACTGACTGAGGGAGAGAGACTGAGGGAGAGACTGACTGAGGGAGAGAGACTGATGGAGAGAGACTGAGGGAGAGAGTGACAGAGAGAGAGACTGAGGGAGAGAGTGACTGAGAGAAAGTGACTGAGGGAGAGAGTGACTGAGGGAGAGAGACTGACTGAGGGTGAGAGACTGAGGGAGAGTGACTGAGGAGAGAGAGACTGAATGAGAGTGACTGAGGGAGAGAGACTGAGGGAGAGAGTGACTGAGGGAGAGAGAGACTGAGGGGGAGAGTGACTGAGGGAGAGAGTGACTGAGGGAGAGAGAGACTGAGCGAGAGAGAGTGAGGGAGAGTGACTGAGGGAGAGAGAGACTGAGGGAGAGAGACTGAGGGAGAGTGACTGAGGGAGAGAGAGACTGAGGGAGAGTGAGTGAGGGAGAGAGTGACTGAGGGAGAGAGAGACTGAAGGAGAGAGACTGAGGGAGAGAGTGACTGAGGGAGAGAGACTGAGGGAGAGACAGAGAGAGAGAGAGACTGAGGGAGAGAGTGACTGAGGGAGCGAGTGACTGAGGGAGCGAGTGACTGAGGGAGCGAGTGACTGAGGGAGCGAGTGACTGAGGGAGCGAGTGACTGAGGGAGAGAGTGACTGAGAGACTGAGTGACTGAGGGAGAGTGACTGAGAGACTGAGTGACTGAGGGAGAGAGAGACTGGGAGTGAGACTGAGGGAGAGAGAGACTGAGAGAGAGAGAGACTGAGCGAGAGAGAGTGAGGGAGAGTGACTGAGGGAGAGAGAGACTGAGGGAGAGAGACTGAGGGAGAGTGACTGAGGGAGAGAGAGACTGAGGGAGAGTGAGTGAGGGAGAGAGTGACTGAGGGAGAGAGAGACTGAAGGAGAGAGACTGAGGGAGAGAGTGACTGAGGGAGAGAGACTGAGGGAGAGACAGAGAGAGAGAGAGACTGAGGGAGAGAGTGACTGAGGGAGCGAGTGACTGAGGGAGCGAGTGACTGAGGGAGAGAGTGACTGAGGGAGAGAGTGACTGAGGGAGAGAGTGACTGAGGGAGAGAGTGACTGAGGGAGAGAGAGAGAGTGACTGAGGGAGAGAGAGACTGAGGGAGAGAGTGACTGAGGGAGAGAGTGCCTGATGGAGAGTGACTCAGGGAGAGAGAGACTGAAAGTGAGACTGAGGGAGAGAGAGACTGAGGGAGTGACTGAGGGAGAGAGAGACTGAGGGAGAGAGACTGAGGGAGAGAGAAACTGAGCGAGAGTGACTGAGGGAGAGAGTGAGGGAGAGAGTGAGGGAGAATGACTGAGGGAGAGTGACTGAGGGAGAGTGACTGAGGGAGAGAGTGACTGAGGGAGAGAGAGACTGAGGGAGAGAGTGACTGAGGGAGAGAGTGACTGAGGGAGAGAGACTGAGGGAGAGAGAGACTGAAGGAGAGAGACTGAGGGAGAGAGTGACTGAGGGAGAGTGAGGGGGAGAGTGAGGGAGAGAGACTGAGGGAGAGAGTGAGGGAGAGAGAGACTGAGGGAGAGAGTGACTGAGGGAGAGAGTGACTGAGGGAGCGAGTGACTGAGGGAGCGAGTGACTGAGGGAGAGAGTGACTGAGGGAGAGAGTGACTGAGGGAGAGAGTGACTGAGGGAGAGAGTGACTGAGGGAGAGAGAGAGAGTGACTGAGGGAGAGAGAGACTGAGGGAGAGAGTGACTGAGGGAGAGAGTGCCTGATGGAGAGTGACGGAGGGAGAGAGTGACTGAGGGAGAGTGACTCAGGGAGAGAGAGACTGAAAGTGAGACTGAGGGAGAGAGAGACTGAGGGAGTGACTGAGGGAGAGAGAGACTGAGGGAGAGAGTGACTGAGGGAGAGTGACTGAGGGAGAGAGAGACTGAGGGAGAGAGTGACTGAGGGAGAGAGAGACTGAGGGAGAGAGAGACTGAGCGAGAGAGAGTGAGGGAGAGTGACTGAGAGGGAGAGAGACTGAGGGAGAGAGAGACTGAGGGAGAGTGAGTGAGGGAGAGAGAGACTGAGGGAGAGAGAGTGAGGGAGAGAGAGTGAGGGAGAGAGTGACTGAGGGAGAGAGACTGAGGGGGAGAGAGACTGAGGGAGAGAGAGACAGAGGGAGAGAGTGACTGAGGGAGAGAGTGACTGAGGGAGAGAGACTGAAGGAGAGAGACTGAGGGAGAGAGTGACTGAGGGAGAGTGACTGAGGGTGAGAGAGACTGAGGGAGAGAGAGACTGAGGGAGAGAGTGACTGAAGGAGAGTGACTGAAGGAGAGAGACTGAGGGAGAGAGACTGAGGGAGAGAGTGACTGAGGGAGAGAGACTGAGGGAGAGAGTGACTGAGGGAGAGTGACTGAGGGAGAGAGTGACTGAGGGAGAGAGTGACTGAGGGAGAGAGTGACTGAGGGAGAGTGACTGAGGGAGAGAGTGACTGAGGGAGAGTGACTGAGGGGGAGAGAGACTGAGGGAGAGAGTGACTGAGGGAGAGAGAGACTGAGGGAGAGAGTGACTGAGGGAGAGAGACTGAGGGAGAGAGAGACTGAGGGAGAGAGTGACTGAGGGAGAGTGACTGAGGGAGAGTGACTGAAGGTGAGAGAGACTGAGGGAGAGAGAGACTGAGGGAGAGAGTGACTGAGGGAGAGAGAGACTGAGGGAGAGAGTGACTGAGGGAGAGTGACTGAGGGAGAGTGACTGAGGGAGAGTGACTGAGGGTGAGAGACTGAGGGAGAGAGAGACTGAGGGAGAGAGTGACTGAGGTAGAGAGTGACTGAGGGAGAGAGTGACTGAGGGAGAGAGTGACTGAGGGAGAGAGAGACTGAGCGAGAGAATGACTGAGGGAGAGTGACTGAGGGAGAGAGTGACTGAGGGTGAGTGACTTAGGGAGAGAATGACTGAGGGAGAGTGACTGAGGGAGAGAGAGAGTGAGGGAGAGAGAGTGAGGGAGAGAGAGTGAGGGAGAGAGTGACTGAGGGAGAGAGAGTGAGGGAGAGAAACTGAGGGGGAGAGAGACTGAGAGAGAGTGACTGAGGGAGAGTGACTGAGGGAGAGAGTGACTGAGGGAGAGAGTGACTGAGGGAGAGTGACTGAGGGAGAGTGACTGAGGGTGAGAGACTGAGGGAGAGAGTGACTGAGGGAGAGAGACTGAGGGAGAGAGAGACTGAGGGAGAGAGTGACTGAGGGAGAGAGAGACTGAGGGAGAGAGTGACTGAGGGAGAGAGACTGAGGGAGAGTGACTGAGGGAGAGAGAGACTGAGGGAGAGAGAGACTGAGGGGGAGAGAGACTGAGGGAGAGTGACTGAGGGAGAGAGACTGAGGGAGAGTGACTGAGGGAGAGAGAGACTGAGGGAGAGTGAGTGAGTAGGGAGAGACTGAGGGAGAGAGAGTGAGGGAGAGAGACTGAGGGAGAGAGAGACTGAGGGAGAGAGAGTGAGGGAGAGAGAGTGACTGAGGGAGAGAGAGACTGAGGGAGAGAGAGTGAGAGAGAGTGACTGAGGGAGAGTGACTGAGGGAGAGAGAGACTGAGGGAGAGAGTGACTGAGGGAGAGAGACTGAAGGAGAGAGACTGAGGGAGAGAGAGACTGGGAGTGAGACTGAGGGAGAGAGAGACTGAGGGAGTGACTGAGGGAGAGAGAGACTGTGGGAGAGAGTGACTGAGGGAGAGTGACTGAGGGAGAGAGAGACTGAGGGAGAGAGTGACTGAGGGAGAGAGTGACTGAGGGAGAGAGAGACTGAGGGAGAGAGAGACTGAGGGAGAGTGAGTGAGGGAGAGAGAGACTGAGGGTGAGAGACTGAGGGAGAGTGACTGAGGGAGAGAGAGACTGAGGGTGAGAGACTGAGGGTGAGAGACTGACGGAGAGAGTGACTGAGGGAGAGAGTGACTGAGGGAGAGAGACTGAGGGAGAGAGAGACTGAGGGAGAGAGTGACTGAGGGAGAGAGAGACTGAGGGAGAGAGAGACTGAGGGAGAGAGTGACTGAGGGAGAGAGTGACTGAGGGAGAGAGAGACTGAGGGAGAGAGAGACTGAGGGAGAGTGACTGAGGGCGAGAGACTGAGGGAGAGTGACTGATGGAGAGTGACTGAGGGAGTGAGTGACTGAGGGAGAGTGACTGAGGGAGAGAGAGACTGGGAGTGAGACTGAGGGAGAGAGAGACTGAGGGAGTGACTGAGGGAGAGAGAGACTGAGGGAGAGAGTGACTGAGGGAGAGAGAGACTGAGGGAGAGAGTGACTGAGGGAGAGTGACTGAGGGAGAGAGAGACTGAGGGAGAGAGTGACTGAGGGAGAGAGAGACTGAGGGAGAGAGAGACTGAGGGAGAGTGAGTGAGGGAGAGAGAGACTGAGGGTGAGAGACTTAGGGAGAGAGTGACTGAGGGAGAGAGTGACTGAGGGAGAGAGAGACTGAGGGAGAGAGACTGAGGGCGAGAGTGACTGAGGGAGAGTGACTGAGGGAGAGAGAGACTGAGGGTGAGAGACTGAGGGTGAGAGACTGAGGGTGAGAGACTGACGGAGAGAGTGACTGAGGGAGAGAGTGACTGAGGGAGAGAGACTGAGGGAGAGAGAGACTGAGGGAGAGAGTGACTGAGGGAGAGAGAGACTGAGGGAGAGAGAGACTGAGGGAGAGAGTGACTGAGGGAGAGAGAGACTGAGGGAGAGAGTGACTGAGGGAGAGTGACTGAGGGAGAGAGAGACTGAGGGAGAGAGTGACTGAAGGAGAGTGACTGAGGGAGAGAGTGACTGAGGGAGAGAGTGACTGAGGGAGAGAGAGACTGAGGGAGAGAGAGACTGAGGGAGAGTGACTGAGGGCGAGAGACTGAGGGAGAGTGACTGATGGAGAGTGACTGAGGGAGTGAGTGACTGAGGGAGAGTGACTGAGGGAGAGAGAGACTGGGAGTGAGACTGAGGGAGAGAGAGACTGAGGGAGTGACTGAGGGAGAGAGTGACTGAGGGAGAGAGAGACTGAGGGAGAGAGTGACTGAGGGAGAGTGACTGAGGGAGAGAGAGACTGAGGGAGAGAGTGACTGAGGGAGAGAGAGACTGAGGGAGAGAGAGACTGAGGGAGAGTGAGTGAGGGAGAGAGAGACTGAGGGTGAGAGACTGAGGGTGAGAGACTGAGGGAGAGAGTGACTGAGGGAGAGAGACTGAGGGAGAGAGAGACTGAGGGAGAGAGTGACTGAGGGAGAGAGAGACTGAGGGAGAGAGAGACTGAGGGAGAGAGTGACTGAGGGAGAGAGAGACTGAGGGAGAGAGTGACTGAGGGAGAGTGACTGAGGGAGAGAGAGACTGAGGGAGAGAGTGACTGAGGGAGAGAGTGACTGAAGGAGAGTGACTGAGGGAGAGAGTGACTGAGGGAGAGAGTGACTGAGGGAGAGAGAGACTGAGGGAGAGAGAGACTGAGGGAGAGTGACTGAGGGCGAGAGACTGAGGGAGAGTGACTGATGGAGAGTGACTGAGGGAGTGAGTGACTGAGGGAGAGTGACTGAGGGAGAGAGAGACTGGGAGTGAGACTGAGGGAGAGAGAGACTGAGGGAGTGACTGAGGGAGAGAGAGACTGAGGGAGAGAGTGACTGAGGGAGAGAGCGACTGAGGGAGAGAGTGACTGAGGGAGAGAGAGACTGAGGGAGAGTGAGTGAGGGAGAGAGAGACTGAGGGAGAGAGTGACTGAGGGAGAGAGTGACTGAGGGACAGAGAGTGAGGGAGAGAGAGTGAGAGAGAGAGTGAGGGAGAGAGAGACTGAGGGAGAGTGAATGAGGGAGAGTGACTGAGGGAGAGAGTGACTGAGGGAGAGAGTGACTGAAGGAGAGAGACTGAGGGAGAGAGTGACTGAAGGAGAGAGACTGAGGGAGAGAGTGACTGAGGGAGAGAGTGACTGAGGGAGAGAGACTGAGGGAGAGAGAGACTGAAGGAGAGAGACTGAGGGAGAGAGTGACTGAGGGAGAGAGAGTGAGGGAGAGAGACAGAGAGAGAGAGAGAGTGAGGGAGAGAGAGACTGAGGGAGAGAGACTGAGGGAGAGAGTGACTGAGGGAGAGAGTGACTGAAGGAGAGAGTGACTGAGGGAGAGAGAGAGAGTGACTGAGGGAGAGAGAGACTGAGGGAGAGAGTGACTGAGGGAGAGAGTGCCTGATGGAGAGTGACGGAGGGAGAGAGTGACTGAGGGAGAGTGACTCAGGGAGAGAGAGACTGAAAGTGAGACTGAGGGAGAGAGAGACTGAGGGAGTGACTGAGGGAGAGAGAGACTGAGGAAGAGAGTGACTGAGGGAGAGAGTGAGGGAGAGAGTGAGGGAGAATGACTGAGGGAGAGAGTGACTGAGGGAGAGTGACTGAGGGAGAGTGACTGAGGGAGAGAGAGACTGAGGGAGAGAGTGACTGAGGGAGAGAGAGACTGAGGGAGAGAGTGACTGAGGGAGAGAGACTGAGGGAGAGAGTGACTGAGGGAGAGAGACTGAGGGAGAGAGAGACTGAAGGAGAGAGACTGAGGGAGAGAGAGTGAGGGAGAGAGACTGAGGGAGAGACAGAGAGAGAGAGAGAGTGAGGGAGAGAGACAGAGAGAGAGAGAGACTGAGGGAGAGAGTGACTGAGGGAGCGAGTGACTGAGGGAGCGAGTGACTGAGGGAGCGAGTGACTGAGGGAGCGAGTGACTGAGGGAGCGAGTGACTGAGGGAGAGAGAGAGAGTGACTGAGGGAGAGAGAGACTGAGGGAGAGAGAGACTGAGGGAGAGAGTGACTGAGGGAGAGAGTGCCTGATGGAGAGTGACGGAGGGAGAGAGTGACTGAGGGAGAGTGACTCAGGGAGAGAGAGACTGAAAGTGAGACTGAGGGAGAGAGAGACTGAGGGAGTGACTGAGGGAGAGAGAGACTGAGGGAGAGAGTGACTGAGGGAGAGTGACTGAGGGAGAGAGAGACTGAGGGAGAGAGTGACTGAGGGAGAGAGAGACTGAGGGAGAGAGAGACTGAGCGAGAGAGAGTGAGGGAGAGTGACTGAGGGAGAGAGTGACTGAGGGAGAGAGACTGAAGGAGAGAGACTGAGGAGAGAGACTGAGGGAGAGAGTGACTGAGGGAGAGAGTGACTGAGGGTGAGAGAGACTGAGGGAGAGAGTGACTGAGGGAGAGTGACTGAGGGAGAGTGACTGAGGGAGAGAGTGACTGAGGGAGAGAGACTGAGGGAGAGAGTGACTGAGGGAGAGAGTGACTGAGGGAGAGTGACTGAGGGAGAGAGTGACTGAGGGAGAGTGACTGAGGGAGAGAGCGACTGAGGGAGAGAGACTGAGGGAGAGAGTGACTGAGGGAGAGAGAGACTGAGGGTGAGAGACTGAGGGAGAGAGAGACTGAGGGAGAGAGAGACTGAGGGAGAGAGAGACTGAGGGAGAGAGAGACTGAGGGAGAGTGACTGAGGGAGAGAGTGACAGAGAGAGAGACTGAGGGAGAGAGAGACTGAGAGAAAGTGACTGAGGGAGAGAGTGACTGAGGGAGAGAGAGACTGAGAGAAAGTGACTGAGGGAGAGAGAGACTGAGGAAGAGAGACTGAGGGAGAGAGAGACTGAGGGAGAGAGAGACTGAGGGAGAGAGAGACTGAGGGAGAGAGAGACTGAGGGAGAGTGACTGAGGGAGAGAGTGACAGAGAGAGAGACTGAGGGAGAGAGAGACTGAGAGAAAGTGACTGAGGGAGAGAGTGACTGAGGGAGAGAGAGACTGAGAGAAAGTGACTGAGGGAGAGAGAGACTGAGGAAGAGAGACTGAGGGAGAGAGAGACTGAGGGAGAGAATGACTGAGGGAGAGTGACTGAGGGAGAGAGAGACTGAATGAGAGTGACTGAGGGAGAGTGACTGAGGGAGAGAGAGACTGAATGAGAGTGACTGAGGGAGAGTGACTGAGGGAGAGAGTGACTGAGGGAGAGAGAGACTGAGGGAGAGAGAGACTGAGGGAGAGAGAGACTGAGCGAGAGAATGACTGAGGGAGAGTGACTGAGGGAGAGAATGACTGAGGGAGAGAGAGACTGGGAGTGAGACTGAGGGAGAGAGTGTCTGAGGGAGAGAGAGACTGAGGGAGAGAGAGTGAGGGAGAGAGTCAGGGAGAGAGAGTGAGGGAGAGAGTGACTGAGGGAGAGAGAGTGAGGGAGAGAAACTGAGGGGGAGAGAAACTGAGGGGGAGAGAGACTGAGGGAGAGAGAGACTGAGAGAGAGTGACTGAGGGAGAGAGTGACAGAGAGAGAGACTGACTGAGGGAGAGAGACTGAGGGAGAGAGAGACTGAGGGAGAGAGAGACTGAGGGAGAGAGTGACTGAGGGAGAGTGACTAAGGGAGAGAGACTGAGGGAGAGAGTGACAGGGAGAGAGTGAGGGAGAGAGTGACTGAGGGAGAGAGTGACTGAGGGAGAGAGTGACTGAGGGAGAGAGTGACTGAGGGAGAGAGAGACTGAGGGAGAGAGTGACTGAGGGAGAGTGACTGAGGGAGAGTGACTGAGGGAGAGAGAGACTGAGGGAGAGAGAGACTGAGAGAGAGTGACTGAGGGAGAGAGTGACAGAGAGAGAGAGACTGAGGGAGAGAGTGACTGAGGGAGAGAGAGACTGAAGGAGAGAGACTGAGGGAGAGAGAGACTGGGAGTGAGACTGAGGGAGAGAGAGACTGAGGGGGAGAGAGACTGAGGGGGAGAGAGACTGAGGGAGAGAGTGACTGAAGGAGAGAGACTGAGGGAGAGAGAGACTGGGAGTGAGACTGAGGGAGAGAGAGACTGAGGGAGTGACTGAGGGAGAGAGAGACTGCGGGAGAGAGTGACTGAGGGAGAGTGACTGAGGGAGAGAGAGACTGCGGGAGAGAGTGACTGAGGGAGAGAGAGACTGAGGGAGAGAGTGACTGAGGGAGAGAGAGACTGAGGGAGAGAGTGACTGAGGGAGAGAGACTGAGGGAGAGAGAGACTGAGGGAGAGTGAGTGAGGGAGAGAGAGACTGAGGGAGAGAGAGTGACTGAGGGAGAGAGTGACTGAGGGAGAGAGAGACTGAGGGAGAGTGACTGAGGGAGAGAGACTGAGGGAGAGAGAGACTGAGGGAGAGAGAGACTGAGAGAGAGTGAATGGGGGAGAGTGACTGAGGGAGAGAGTGACTGAGGGAGAGAGAGACTGAGGGAGAGAGTGACTGAGGGAGAGAGTGACTGAAGGAGAGAGACTGAGGGAGAGAGTGACTGAGGGAGAGAGTGACTGAGGGAGAGAGAGACTGAGGGGGAGAGAGACTGAGGGAGAGAGTGACAGAGAGAGAGACTGCGGGAGAGAGACTGAGGGCGAGAGTGACTGAGGGAGTGTGAGACTGAGGGTGAGAGACTGAGGTTGAGAGATTGATGGAGAGAGAGTGACTGAGGGAGAGAATGACTGAGGGAGAGAATGACTGAGGGAGAGAATGACTGAGGGAGAGTGACTGAGGGAGAGAGAGACTGAGGGTGAGTGACTGAGGGAGAGAGAGACTGAGGGAGAGAGAGACTGAGGGAGAGTGACTGAGGGCGAGAGACTGAGGGAGAGTGACTGATGGAGAGTGACTGAGGGAGTGAGTGACTGAGGGAGAGTGACTGAGGGAGAGAGAGACTGGGAGTGAGACTGAGGGAGAGAGAGACTGAGGGAGAGAGAGACTGAGGGAGAGAGTGACTGAGGGAGAGTGACTGAGGGAGAGTGACTGAGGGAGAGAGACTGAGGGAGAGAGAGACTGAGGGAGAGAGAGACTGAGGGAGAGAGTGAGGGAGAGAGAGTGAGGGAGAGAGTGACTGAGGGAGAGAGACTGAGGGGGAGGGAGACTGAGGGAGAGAGACTGAGGGAGAGAGAGACTGAGGGAGAGAGAGACTGAGAGAGAGTGAATGGGGGAGAGTGACTGAGGGAGAGAGTGACTGAGGGAGAGAGTGACTGAGGGAGAGAGAGACTGAGGGAGAGAGTGACTGAGGGAGAGAGTGACTGAAGGAGAGAGTGACTGAGGGAGAGAGACTGAGGGAGAGAGAGACTGAGGGAGAGAGAGACTGAGGGAGAGTGACTGAGGGAGAGAGAGACTGAGGGAGAGAGTGACTGAGGGAGAGAGTGACTGAAGGAGAGAGACTGAGGGAGAGAGTGACTGAGGGAGAGAGACTGAGGGAGAGAGTGACTGAGGGAGAGAGACTGAGGGTGAGAGAGACTGAGGGAGAGAGTGACTGAGGGAGAGAGAGTGAGGGAGAGAGACTGAGGGAGAGACAGAGAGAGAGAGAGAGAGAGAGAGTGAGGGAGAGAGACAGAGAGAGAGACTGAGGGAGAGAGAGACTGAGGGAGAGAGAGACTGAGGGAGAGAGAGACTGAGAGAGTGAATGGGGGAGAGTGACTGAGGGAGAGAGTGACTGAGGGAGAGAGTGACTGAGGAAGAGAGAGACTGAGGGAGAGAGTGACTGAGGGAGAGAGTGACTGAAGGAGAGAGACTGAGGGAGAGAGACTGAGGGAGAGAGAGACTGAGGGAGAGAGAGACTGAGGGAGAGAGAGTGAGGGAGAGAGAGTGAGGGAGAGAGTGACTGAGGGAGAGAGACTGAGGGGGAGGGAGACTGAGGGAGAGAGACTGAGGGAGAGAGAGACTGAGGGAGAGAGAGACTGAGAGAGAGTGAATGGGGGAGAGTGACTGAGGGAGAGAGTGACTGAGGGAGAGAGTGACTGAGGGAGAGAGAGACTGAGGGAGAGAGTGACTGAAGGAGAGAGACTGAGGGAGAGAGACTGAGGGAGAGAGAGACTGAGGGAGAGAGAGACTGAGGGAGAGAGAGACTGAGAGAGAGTGAATGAGGGAGAGTGACTGAGGGAGAGAGTGACTGAGGGAGAGAGAGACTGAGGGAGAGAGTGACTGAGGGAGAGAGTGACTGAAGGAGAGAGACTGAGGGAGAGAGTGACTGAGGGAGAGAGACTGAGGGAGAGAGTGACTGAGGGAGAGAGACTGAGGGTGAGAGAGACTGAGGGAGAGAGTGACTGAGGGAGAGAGAGTGAGGGAGAGAGACTGAGGGAGAGACAGAGAGAGAGAGAGAGAGAGTGAGGGAGAGAGACTGAGGGAGAGAGAGACTGAGGGAGAGAGAGACTGAGGGAGAGAGAGACTGAGGGAGAGAGAGACTGAGGGAGAGAGTGACTGAGGGAGAGAGTGTCTGAGGGAGAGTGACTGAGGGAGAGAGACTGAGGGAGAGAGTGACTGAGGGAGAGAGTGACTGAGGGAGAGAGTGACTGAGAGAGAGAGTGAGGGAGAGAGTGACTGAGGGAGAGTGACTGAGGGAGAGAGTGACTGAGGGAGAGTGACTGAGGGAGAGTGACTGAGGGAGAGAGACTGAGGGAGCGAGTGACTGAGGGAGAGAGTGACAGAGAGAGACTGAGGGAGAGTGACTGAGGGAGAGAGTGACTGAGGGAGAGTGACTGAGGGAGAGTGACTGAGGGAGAGAGAGACTGAGGGAGAGAGACTGAGGGAGAGTGTGACTGAGGGAGAGAGTGACTGAGGGAGAGAGTGACTGAGGGAGGGAGTGACTGAGGGAGAGTGACTGAGGGAGAGAGTGACTGAGGGAGAGAGTGACTGTGGGAGAGTGTGACTGAGGGAGAGAGACTGAGGGAGAGAGTGACTGAGGGAGAGAGTGACTGAGGGAGAGAGTGACTGAGGGAGAGTGACTGAGGGAGAGTGTGAGTGAGGGAGGGAGTGACTGAGGGAGAGAGACTGAGGGAGAGTGTGACTGAGGGAGAGAGAGACTGTGGGAGAGAGTGACTGAGGGAGAGTGACTGAGGGAGAGTGTGACTGAGGGAGAGAGACTGAGGGAGAGAGAGACTGAGGGAGAGAGAGACTGAGGGAGGGAGACTGAGGGAGAGTGACTGAGGGAGAGAGTGATTGAGGGAGAGAGTGACTGAGGGAGAGTGACTGAGGGAGAGAGAGACTGAGGGAGAGAGAGACTGAGGGAGAGAGTGACTGAGGGAGAGTGACTGAGGGAGAGTGACTGAGGGAGAGAGAGACTGAGGGAGAGAGAGACTGAGGGAGAGAGTGACTGAGGGAGAGAGTGACTGAGGGAGAGAGTGACTGAGGGAGGAGAGGGAGAGATTTAAGGTGATTGGCAAAAGAACCAGAGGCGACACGAGGAAAAATAAATTTACGCAACAAGTGGTTAGGATTTGGAATGCGCTGCCTGACAGGCCGGTGGATTCAGTTCAATAGTAGCCTTCAAAAAGTAATTGAATAAATACTTGAAGGAGAAAAATTTGCAGGGATCTGGGGAAAGAGCTGAGGAGTGGGACTAACTGGATTGCTCTTCGAAAGAGCTGGCACAGACTCGATGGGCCAAATGGCCTCCTTCTCTATGAATGGCCTCCTATTCTATGATTCTATGACACTTACAGGTTAGTTGCTGGTTTACTTCTCCTGGCTGCTGGTGTAATTGTACGCATTTTTGGAGCTTTCCTATACTTGGCTAAAGTTTGAATAGTCTACCGGGAGTGGTCTGGCTGGTGCTGAAGTACATTTCTGTTCATTTAAAAGCTTCTGCTGAAATAAGTTGCTTCCAGACATGGGGGGCCTGGCAGAGCTTCCCCTGGGAATTGAGCATGACTGGGAGAATGAAGAAAGGCCGCGCAGAGCGGGACAAACTGCTAGAAGAGGGAGTAGGAGCAAGGGAGAGAAGGGCTCACAACAGGAGGCCATATCCGCCAAGGTTATTTAGGCAGTAATTCTCTTGCCTCAACTTCAGCGAGGACCAATGCTTGAGACGCAAAAGAGGTCGTGACTGAAATCTGCCAACTGCTGCAACCTCAAAGCAGGGCAAGGACAGCATTGGATGTGGATGTCATGGTTGAATAGCTGCCAGTGTGTGAGAGTTGTGGGTGCGAGGCTTGCAGCAGTGCTAAGTGTGTGAGGGTGAGGTAAATCATATGAATTTTAGGGTTGAGTACAGATTGATAGAGATTGTTGGTAGGTGGGTGATGGGGTGTATAGTGAATCGAGCAGTGGATGAGGCTAGTGGTGCAGTTGGCAGGATATGCCATTTGAAGATGAACTCACTCACCTTGACAACGCGTGTCAGATCGTTAAACTTCTTCCTTCACTGCATCCATGTTCTTGGAGCAACATTCCTGGCATTGGCCTCCACCACTTCTTCTTCCCACTGCCTCCTGAGCATGTGTCTGGAGGGCCACCTTCCCCCCCTGTGGATACAGGATGTCTTTCCTCTCCACATCTTGCACCAAGACCTCCAGTGCAGAGACTGAAACCCTTGGTGCTCGCGCCCTCGCTCTCGCATGTTCAGCCATTCCTCAAAGTGTCACAGCCCAGATTCACTTTTCAAAAAAACTCCCACCACTTCCTGCAGCCACAATGCACCTCCCCTTTAAGAGGTGCAGGCTGCCTTTATCTAGCGCTAGCCACTCACAATATCGAGCCCCCTGCTGATGCGTGCAGCCAATGAACAGCGCAGAGAGCGCTGGATGCACGCAGCAATCATGTAAAACAACAGGCAGCACGAATTTAACTTGCTGCCTGCAACGCAATTAGCGGGTGCGGATTAACCGCGGACCCCACGCCCGTTTTCGGTGGTGAGCCAATTTAACCCCCATGATGTCTGTCAGTATCTGTAACAAGAAAAGACAGGTTAACATTTTGGATTCCTGAAAACACTTAATTTCCACCACCCCCACCCCCGTGACCCTCTGCACTCCTCGTCTGAGGACGATGACTCCTTGCTGGGGTACAGTCTGTGGTTGCCAGTCTTCCTCCAGTGACCTTGCCCAAGTTGCCATTCTTGGTGTGTGGTTCTCAGATAATGAGTGTGGGCAGTGTATTAACAGAAGGTGTTCCAGCTCCACCCCACCCTGTCCTCAGCACACACCCACACCCTGTACTATCCACAGCGCCACAGGCAGGAACTTCAGGGCGATTGCTTTTTTTGAATTATTCGTTCATGGGATGTGGGCGTCGCTGGCAATGCCAGCATTTATCGCCCATTCCTAATTGCCCTCGAGTAGGTGGTGGTGAGCCGCCTTCTTGAACCGCTGCAGTCCGTGTGGTGAAGGTACTCCCACAGTGCTGTTAGGGAGGGAGTTCCAGGATTTTGACCCAGCGATGATGAAGGAACGCCGATATATTTCCAAGTCAGGATGGTGTGTGACTTGGAGGGGAACTTGGAGGTGGTGGTGTTCCCATGCATCTGCTGCCCTTGTCCTTCTAGGTGGAAGAGGTCGCGGGTTTGGGAGGTGCTGCTGAAGAAGCCTTGGCGAGTTGCTGCAGTGCATCTTGTAGATGGTCCACACTGCAGCCACGGTGCACCGGTGGTGGAGGGAGTGGATGTTTAAAGTGGTGGATGGGGTGCCAATCAAGCGGGCTGCTTTGTCCCGGATGGTGTCGAGCTTCTTGAGTGTTGTTGGAGCTGTACTCACCCCGGCAAGTGGAGAGTATTCCATCACACTCCTGACTTGTGCCTTGTAGATGGTGGAAAGGCTTTGGGGAGTCAGGAGGTGAGACTCTCACCACAGAATACCCAGCCTCTGACCTGCTCTTGTAGCCACAGTATTTATGTGGCTGGTCCAGTTACGTTTCTGGTCAATGGTGACCCCCCCAGGATGTTGATGGTGGGGGATTCGTTGAATGTCAAGGGGCGGTGGTTAGACTCTCGCTTGTTGGAGATAGTCATTGCTTGGCACTTGTGTGGCGCGAATGTTACCTGCCACTTATCAGCCCAAGCCTGAACATCGTCCAGGTCTTGCTGCTTGCGGGCACGGACTGCTTCATTATCTGAGGAGTTGTTGGGGGAGGGAGTTTGAGGGCAAGCTCCTGCTGGAAAATGTTGATTTACGGTACTTAATATGCTGCATTATCCAGCATTTGGATAATGATTTTTCATATGTTATGATGTGTGTTATATTTATATATGTGGGTGTAACAGTATGGATGTGTTTGACAAGCTTATGAATGAAATCAGTTCTTTTAAGATCTTCTTCCTCACCAGTTCCACCCACACCCAGTGCCCCCCAACCCTCCAACTGTACATCCTGTGAAGACCACACCTCTGGACCTGGCTAACTCTTCAATCTCTGATCCACCATCATCAGCTACTCCTTTAACCACTATGCTCCTGTTCTTTGGAACTCCCTCCCTCAGTATCTCCATCTATCCCGCTCCCTTCCTGATTTTAAAAGTCTCCTGAAAACTCTTCTATTCAACCAGGATAGTGGAGGTGAAGACAAGGACCTATTTAAGAATCAATTGAATGTTGCAGTGGTGCGACTTTAGAGCTTCAATTTTATGGGTCAAATGTACTGCTCCCGCTGTAACTATCCTGTGCCCGATCGATCCCTGGCTCGCTCTCTCTTTCCAATCGATCCCTGGCACTCTCGCTGTCCAGTCGATCCTTGGCTCCCTCTCTCTGCCCGATCGATCCCTGGCTCCCTCTCTCTGCCCGATCGATCCCTGGCTCACTCTCTCTTTCCAATCGATCCCTGGCTCTCTCTCTCTGTCCAGTCGATCCCTGGCTCTCTCTCTCTGCCCGATCGATCCCTGGCACTCTCTCTCTGCCCGATCGATCCCTGGCTCCCTCTCTCTGCCCGATCGATCCTTGGCTTCCTCTCTCTGCCCGATCGATCCTTGGCTCCCTCTCTCTGTCCTGTCAATCCCTGGCACTCTCTCTCTGCCCGATCGATCCCTGGCTCCCTCTCTCTGTCCTGTCAATCCCTGGCACTCTCTCTCTGCCCGATCGATCCCTGGCTCCCTCTCTCTGTCCTGTCAATCCCTGGCTCCCTCTCTTTGTCCAGTCAATCCCTGGCACTCTCTGTCCTGTCAATCCTTGGCTCCCTCTCTCTCTGTCCAGTCAATCCCTGGCACTCTCTCTCTGTCCTGTCAATCCCTGGCTCCCTCTCTTTGTCCAGTCAATCCCTGGCACTCTCTCTCTGTCCTGTCAATCCTTGGCTCCCTCTCTCTCTGTCCAGTCAATCCCTGGCACTCTTTCTCTGTCCTGTCAATCCCTGGCTCTCTCTCTCTCTGCCCGATCGATCCCTGGCTCTCTCTCTCTCTCTCTCTGCCCGATCGATCCCTGGCTCTCTCTCTCTCTCTCTGCCCGATCGATCCCTGGCTCCCTCTCTCTGTCCTGTCAATCCCTGGATCTCCCTCTCTCTGCCCGATCGATCCTTGGCTCCCTCTCTCTGCCCAATCGATCCCTGGCTCCCTCTCTCTGCCCGATCGATTCCTGGCTCCCTCTCTCTGTCCTGTCAATCCCTGGCTCCCTCTCTCTGCCCGATCGATCCCTGGCTCCCTCTCTCTGCCCGATCGATCCCTGGCTCCCTCTCTCTGCCCGATCGATCCCTGGCTCCCTCTCTCTGCCCGATCGATCCTTGGCTCCCTCTCTCTGCCCGATCGATCCCTGGCTCCCTCTCTCTGCCCGATCGATCCCTGGCTCCCTCTCTCTGCCCGATCGATCCTTGGCTCCCTCTCTCTGCCCGATCGATCCTTGGCTCCCTCTCTCTGTCCTGTCAATCCCTGACTCCCTCTCTCTGCCCGATCGATCCGTGGCTCCCTCTCTCTGCCCGATCGATCCCTGGTCCCTCTCTCTGCCCGATTGATCCTTGGCTCCCTCTCTCTGTCCTGTCAATCCCTGGCTCCCTCTCTCTGCCCGATCGATCCCTGGCTCCCTCTCTCTGCCCGATCGATCCCTGGGTCCCTCTGCCTTGTCTATCCCCAGTTCCCTCTGTGCTCATCTCCCTCTGTGTCCTAGCGATCCTTGGCTTGATGGGGTGCAGATCCCCGGTTTAGGTTATAATTTTGAATATTGTTGTGAAAGTAAAAGGGTGCTCGGCCTTTCTGAAGTTGATCTTCATTCCTTCAGCCACGTGACTCAGATGACTTCATGGACCCACCCGGTGACCAACGCACTGAGCCTGCCCCACGCGGAGGGGAGTGGAGACGCTGTTCCGCGGGAGCTTCCACAATTCAAGAGCTGACAGAGACAAGGAGATGCCGAGAGTGAGAATAAATTTGTTTCATCAAAACCGAGCCCCATAAATCACACCCAGCAGCAAGATCTCGCTGTAAAGATCCTCAGACAGCACACACTGAAAAATGCTCTGTAGATGTATTCAGTCTTTTATAAGCAAAATAGGGCTTGGATTACTGGGCATCTACTGCCTTTTGTTAGAACGCTGACCTTTCACCTCCGGGTCTGAGCTCTACTTCAGGCCAGTTATTGGGTCGGGGGTCAAGGTCCAACATGAACTGAGTTTGTGCAGCCTCAGTCCAGTTCCACATTGGCACAAGTCCGTAATATAAAAATTGCCCATTTTTTTGCATTACATTTTTTAACTCCTAATAACCACAACAGTGCTGTTGGAATTTGGATAATGTAGCACTGCTGCAGTAGGGGTAAGGTTAAGGCATATTACTGGGCGAGTCATCTAACCCATGCTGTCCGTGTCCTGGGAGTGTTTGATGGGACAGTGTAGAGGGAGCTTTACTCTGTATCTAACCTGTGCTGTACCTGCCCTGGGAGTGTTTGATGGGACAGTGTAGAGGGAGCTTTACTCTGTATCTAACCCGTGCTGTACCTGCCCTGGGAGTGTTTGATGGGACAGTGTAGAGCGAGCTTTACTCTGTATCTAACCCGTGCTGTACCTGCCCTGGGAGTGTTTGACGGGACACTGTAGAGGGAGCTTTACTCTGTATCTAACCCCGTGCTGTATCTGCCCTGGGAGTGTTTGATGGGACAGTGTAGAGGGAGCTTTACTCTGTATCTAACCCGTGCTGTACCTGCCCTGGGAGTGTTTGGTGAGACAGTGTAGAGGGAGCTTTACTCTGTAACTAACCCGTGTTGTACCTGCCCTGGGAGTGTTTGATGGGACAATGTAGAGGGAGCTTTACTCTGTATCTAACCCATGCTGTACCTGCCCTGGGAGTGTTTGATGGGACAGTGTAGAGGGAGCTTTACTCTGTATCTAACCCGTGCTGTACCTGCCCTGGGAGTGTTTGGTGAGACAGTGTAGAGGGAGCTTTACTCTGTAACTAACCCGTGTTGTACCTGCCCTGGGAGTGTTTGATGGGACAATGTAGAGGGAGCTTTACTCTGTATCTAACCCGTGCTGTACCTGCCCTAGGAGTGTTTGATGGGACAGTGTAGAGGGAGCTTTACTCTGTATCTAACCCGTGCTGTACCTGCCCTAGGAGTGTTTGATGGGACAGTGTAGAGGGAGCTTTACTCTGTATCTAACCCGTGCTGTACCTGCCCTGGGAGTGTTTGATGATAACAATGGGAGAGAAATGTTCCTTTCCTCCACACTGACACCCCTTACCTGAATGACCTCTTCTTGTCGAACCCTCCCTATCTAATCCTTAATAAAAGGAATAATTCTGTTTGTGGAGTGTGGAGAATTTTTTTTGGAGGAGAGTGCGCTATACCTTTTGCCCTCTGTGAAATCTGTTTTGCATAATCCAGGCTGACGCTCCCCAGTGCAGTACTGAGGGAGTGCTGCACTGTTGGAGGTGCCATCTTTCAGATGAGACGTTATACCAAGGCCCAGTCTACCCTCTCAAATGGATGCAAAAGATCCCTAAAAACAGATAATCTGGACATTATCACATTGCTGTTTGTGGGAGCTTGCTGTGCGCAAATTGGCTGCTACGTTTCCCTACATTACAACAGTGACCACACTTCAAAAGTATTTCATTGGCCATAAACCCTTTGGGTGATCCTGAGGTTTTGAAAGGTGCTATAGAAATGCAAGTTCTTTTTCTGAGCCAGGCTGGTACCATTGCAAGACCTTGACAACCTTTGACTGTGATGTGGAGACGATGGTTGGTTGTCAGCTGTGGAGTCTGTACACAGGCCATTTCTGTTTCTTCAAACAAGCTGCTATTTCCACTGGCTCATTTCAGCAACCCCTCCTGTGTGGAAAATGACAAGAACATCATATCGATGTGTGTTTTTCCCATTAGTGTATCTGGCAGAGAGCTAAAGTCAGCTGCCCTTCACTGTACAGAGAGAGAGAGAGAGAGCAGCTCCAAGTTCCCCACCTTTACAGGAAAGAGAACCATCCAGATGAAAGGAGGGAGCCACATACCAATGAGTTTTGACTTGCTGTTCAACCAAGCGGCCCATCGCAGCCTCACCCACCAGGTGTCAGTGGGTCACCATTAGGGCAGGAAACCCTGGCTAATCTTCCCCTCCTTACCACAGGGCACTGAGGTCAATTTTAGCACCCGTCCAACTGCTGCTCAGCTCACAGCACAGACCAGGGGCATTGAAACTGTCAACCCTTGTGGTCCCAATTTCTTTTGTTCAGTCTATTAAAGTGATGGCTGTCTTCCGTTGCCAGTGCATGTGTCAATCAGCGAGGAACAGGGTTCAAGGTGTTTGTCCAGGGGACTGCGGTGTCATTGAAGACACTCCTTGGCTGCTGTTACAACTGTTAACCAGTATCAGGACAGGCAGCCTGTGAGATAGGGTGACTCCTCAACGTCCAAAGGAAGCCGTGCACACAAGACGACCTCGGGAGGAAGTGAGCAGCATTCCGAGCAGCTCTGAACTTGACGCGATATTGTCAACCCCAGCACCCCTTGTCAAAGACCGGAACCCTTCCCTGGGCACAGTTCCAAGGGCCCACCCTGCAACACTGCTCCAAGCACAGCTGCTGCTCCATGCTGTGGAAAGATAGGCTCAGTATCAAACGACACCCTCAGCCTTCCTGCCTGCTCTGCTTTCATTCACTTCAACTGAAGTTCCAGAATGACTTAAAAGCTGTTTGGTTACTTCTTTTCGAGTAGATTTCCTGGTCTCACTCCACCATTGGCGGCCGTGCCTTCAGCTGCCTGGGCCCTAAGCTCTGGAATTACCTCCCTAACCCTCTCCGCCTCTCTTTT
Organism: Squalus acanthias; assembly: GCA_030390025.1. Classification (NCBI taxonomy): domain Eukaryota; kingdom Metazoa; phylum Chordata; class Chondrichthyes; order Squaliformes; family Squalidae; genus Squalus; species Squalus acanthias. The sequence continues at coordinate 49,803 of JASTWF010000613.1, read as the reverse complement.
CTCCTTTAAGACGCTCCTTAAAACCCACCTCTTTGACCAAGCTTTTGGTCACCTGTCCTAATATCTCCTTATGTGGCTCGGTGTCAAATTTTTTTGATAACGCTCCTGTGAAGTGCCTTGGGACGTTTAATACTGACCCACACAACCTGTGGTGTAATACAGACCCACACAGGCTTTTCTTTATTAGTTCATGGGATGTGGGCGTCACTGACAAGGCCAGCATTTATTGCCCATCCCTAATTGCCCTTGAGAAGGTGGTGGTGAGCCGCCTTATTGAACCGCTGCAGTCCGTGTGGTGAAGGTACTCCCACAGTGCTGTTAGGGAGGGAGTTCCAGGATTTTGACCCAGCGACGATGATGGAACGACAATATATTTCCAAGTCAGGATGGTGTGTGACTTGGACGTGATGGTGTTCCCATGTGCCTGCTGCCCTTGTCCTTCTAGGTGGTAGAAGTCGCGGGTTTGGGAGGTGCTGTCGAAGAAGCCTTGGCGAGTTGCTGCAGTGCATCTTGTAGATGGTACACACTGCAGCCACGGTACGCCGGTGGTGGAGGGAGTGAATGTTTAAGGTGGTGGATGGAATGCCAATCAAGCGGGCTGCTTTTTCCTGGATGGTTTCGAGCTTCTTGAATGTTGTTGGAGTTGCACTCATCCAGGCAAGTGGAGACTATTCCATCACATTCCTGACCTGTGCCTTGTAGATGGTGGAAAGGCTTTTGGGAGTCAGGAGGTGAGACACTCGCCACAGCATACCCAGCCTCTGACCTGCTCTTGTTGCCACAGTATGTATGTAGCTGGTCCAGTTAAAAATGAGTTCTCAGGTGACTGATGAGTCCAATGCGGGACCTACAGTCTCTGTCACAGGTGGGGCAGACGGTGGTTGAAGGGGCGGGTGGGTGGGGTGCTTGGGTTGACGTGCGCTCCTTGCGCTTGGCTTCCGCTTGCTCCCAGCGAAGAGACTCGAGGTGTTCGGCACCTTCCCGGATGCTTCTCCTCCACTTTGTGCGGTCTTGGGCCAGGGATTCCCAGGTGTCGGTGGGGATGTTGCACTTTTTCAAGGAGGCTTTGAGGGTGTCCTTGAAGCATTTCCTCTGCCCACCTGGGGCTCTCTTGCCGTGTCGGAGCTCCGAGTAGAGCGCTTGTTTTGGGAGTCTCGTATCGGGCATGCGGACGATGTAACCCGTCCATCGGAGCTGATCGAGCGTGGTCAAAGCTTCGATGCTGGGGATGTTGGCCTGAGCGAGAACACTGATGTTGGTGCGCCTATCCTGCCAATGGATTTGCAGGAGCTTGCGGAGGCAGCGTTGGTGGTACCTCTCCAGTGCTTTGAGGTGCCTGCTGTACATGGCCCATGTCTCTGAGGCATACAGCAGGGCGGGTATTACTACTGCTCTGTAGTCCATGAGCTTAGTGCCGGGTTTGAGGTCCTGGTCTTCAAACACTCTCTTCCTCAGGCGACCAAAGGCTGCACTGGCACACTGAAGGCGGTGTTGGACTTCGTCGTCGACGTCTGTCCTTGTTGACAGTAGGCTCCCGAGGTATGGAAAGTGGTCCACGTTGTCCAAGGCCTTTTCATGGATTTTGATAATCGGGGGGCAGTACTGTGTGATGGGGGCAGTTGTTGATGGTGGGGGATTCAGCGATGGTAATGCCGTTGAATGTCAAGGGGCGGTGGTTAGACTCACATTTGTTGGAGATAGTCATTGCCTGGCACGTGTGTCGCGTGAATTTTAAATGCCACAAGCCTGAATGTCGTCCAGGTCTTGCTGCATGCGGGCATGGACTGCTTCATTATCTGAGGAGTTGCGAATGGAACTGAACATTGTGCAATTATCAGTGAACATTCCCACTTCTGACCTTATGATGGAGGGAAGGTCATTGATGAAGCAGCTGAAGATGGTTGGGCCTAGGACACTGCCCTGTGGAACTCCTGCAGCTATGTCCTGGGGCTGAGATGATTGACCTCCAACAGCCTTTGCTGTATCCAGTGCACTTAGCCGTTTCTTGATATCACGTGGAGTGAATCGAATTGGCTGAAGACTGGTTTCTGTGATGGTGGGGACATCAGGAGGAGGCCGAGATGGAGCATCCACTCGGCACTGCTGGCTGAAGATGTTTGCAAACGCTTCAGCCTTGTCTTTTGCACTTGCGTGCTGGGCTCCGCCATCATTGAGGATGGGGATATTCATGGAGCCTCCTCCTCCCGTTAGTTGTTTAATTGTCCACCACCATTCACGACTGGATGTGGCAGGACTGTAGAGCTTTGATCTGATCTGTTGGTTGTGGGATCGCTTAGCTCTTTCTATAGCATGCTGCTTCCGCTGTTTAGCATGCATGTTGTCCTGTGTTACAGCTTCCCCAGGTTGGCACCTCATTTTTAGGTACGCCTGGTGCTGCTCCTGGCATGCTCTTCTACACTCCTCATTGAACCAGGGTTAGTCCCCTGGCTTGATGCTAATGGTAGAGTGAGGGATATGCCGGGCCATGAGGTTACAGATTGTGGTGGAATATAATTCTGTTGTTGCTGCCGACCCCAGCGCCTCATGGATGCCCAGTTTTGAGCTGCTAGATCTGTCCTGAATCTATCCCGTTTAGCACGGTGATAGTGCCACACAACACGATGGAGAGTGTCCTCAGTGTGAAGACGGGACTGTGCGGTGGTCGCTGCGACCAATACTGTCATGGACAGATGCATCTGCGACAGGTAGATTGGTGAGGACGAGGTCAGGTAGGTTTTTCCCTCATGTTGGTTCTCTCACCACCTGTCGCAGGCCCAGACTGGCAGCTGTGTCCTTCAGGACTCGGACAGCTCGATCAGTAGTGGTGCTACCAAGCCACTCTTGGTTATGGACATTGAAATCCCCCACCCAGAGTGCATTTTGTGCCCTTGCTGCCTTCAGTGCCTCTTCCAAGTGGTATTCAGCATGGAGAAGTACTGATTCATCAGCTGAGGGAGGGCTGTAGGTGGTAATCAGCAGGAGGTTCCCTTGCCCATGTTTGACCTGATGCCGTGAGACTTGATGGGGTCAATGTTGAGGACTCCCAGGGCCATTCCCTCCTGACTGTATACCACTATACTGCCGCCTCTGGTGAGTCTGTCCTGCCAGTGGGACAGGACATACCCAGGGATGGTGATGGAGGAGTCTGGGACGTTGGCTGAAAGGTATGATTCTGTGAGTATGACTATGTCAGGCTGTTGCTTGACGAGTCTGTGGGACAGCTCTCCCAATTTTGGCACAAGTCCCCAGATGTTGGTGAGGAGGACTTTGCAGGGTCGACTGGGCTGGGTGTGCCTTTGTCGTGTCCGAATCTGATGCCTCGGTCGATGCCGGGTGGTCCGTCCGGTTTTATTCTTATTATTGTTTCTTGTAGCGGGTTGATACAACTGAGTGGCCTGCTCGGCCATTTCAGAGGGCAGTTAAGAGTCAACCACATTACTGCGGGTCTGGAGTCACATGTAGGCCAGACCCGGTAAGGACAACAGGTTTCCTTCCCTCAAGGACATTAGTGAACCAGATGGGTTTTTTACGACAATCTGATAGCTTCATGGTCACTTTTACTGAATTGAAAATCTGGATTATTCGTCCAGGCTTCGGGATTGCAAATCCAGTAACATAACCACTACACTAAATCTGCTGCAGCCCAGTGTCACCATGCTGCTATAAATGTTTTCCAATATTAACAAAAGGTGAGGTGATTGTCACCTCCTTGTGACATACCATTCCCGCACAGCTGCTTCAAAGCTATTCACACCTCCTATTTCTCGCTACATTCTGCCTCATCATCCGAAAACACATCAGGTTCCACATGTACGCTCACGACACACAGCTCTGCCTCATCACTGCCTCTCTCGACACCTCCACTGCCTCTGATCTGTCACGCTGCTTGTCCGACATCCAGTATTAGATGAGCAGAAATTTCCTCCAATTAAATATTGGGAAGACTGAAGCCATTGTCTTCGGTCCCTGCCACAAATTCCGTTCCCTAGCCACCGACCCCATCCCTCTCCCTGGCCCCTGTCTAAAGCTGAATCAGACCATTCGCAACCTTGGAGTCCACTTTGACCCCGAGCTGAGCTTCTGACCCCATATCCGTGCCATTACCAAGACCGCCTACTTACACCTCTGTAACATCGCCAGTCTCCGTCCCTGTCTCAGCTCATCTGCTGCTGAAACCCTCATCGATGCCTTGTTACCTCTAGACTGGACTATTCCAACGCACTCCAGGCTGGCCTCCCACATTGTACACTCCGTAAACTTGACCTCGCCCAAAATTCTCCTGCCAGTATCCGAACTCGCACCAAGTCAAGTTCACCCGTCACCCCCTGTGTTCGCTGATCTACATTGGCTCCCAGTCCGACAACGCCTCTATTTTAAAATTCTCATCCTTGTGTTCAAATCCCTCCAGGGCCTCGCCCCTCCCTATCTCTGTAACCTCCTCCAGCCCCACAACCCTACAATAATTCTGGCCTCCTGCGCATCCCCAATTTCCATCGCTCCACCATTGGCGGCCGATCCTTCAGCTGCCTGGGCCCTAAACTCTGGAATTCCCTCCCTAAATCTCTCCGTCTCTCTACCTCTCTTTTGAGGTTATCCACTTCGGTGGCAAAAACAGGAAGACAGATTATTATCTGAATGGCAATAGATTGGGAAAAGGGGAAGTGCAACGAGACCTGGGTGTCGTTGTGCACCAGTCGCTGAAGGTAAGCATGCAGGTGCAGCAGGCGGTGAAGAAGGCGAATGGTATGTTGGCCTTCATAGCGAGAGGATTCGAGTACAGGAACAAGGATGTCTTGCTGCAGTTGTACAGGGCCTTAGTGAGACCACACCTTGAGTATTGTGTGCAGTTTTGGTCACCTTATCTGAGGAAGGATGTTCTTGCCATGGAGAGAGTGCAGCGAAGATTCACCAGACTGATACCTGGGATGGCAGGAATGACGTATGAAGAAAGATTGGGTCGATTAGGCTTATATTCGCTAGAGTTTAGAAGAATGAGAGGGGATCTCATTGAAACTTATAAAATTCTAACAGGACTAGACAGAATAGATGCAGGAAGGATGTTCCCGATGGCGGGGGAGTCCAGAACCAGGGGTCACAGTCTAAGGGTAAGGGGTAAGCCATTTAGGACTGAGATGAGGAGGAATTTCTTCACCCAGAGAGTGGTGAACCTGTGGAATTCTCTACCACAGAAGGCAGTTGAGGCCAATTCATTAAATATATTCAAGAAGGAGTTAGATATATTTCTTAAGGCTAAGGGGATCAAGGGATATGGGGAGAAAGCAGGGACAGCGTACTGAGTTTGGATGATCAGCCATGATCTCATTAAATGGCGGAACAGGCTCGAGGGGCCGAATAGCCTACTCCTGCTCCTATCTTCTATGTTTCCTCCTTTAATTCACTCTTTAAAACCTACCTCTTTCACCAAGCCTTTGGTGATCTGTCCTAATGTCTCCTTATGTTTTTGTCTGATAATCGCTCCTGAGAAGCACCTTGGGACGTTTTACTACATTAAAGGCGCTATATAAAGACAAGTTATTGTTGTTAAAAGGAGGGGAGATTTGGATAGCATTATCGGTAAAATCTATCTGTCCTAAATCTATTTCTGATAGCTTTTAGCCGTATGTGTAGCCGATTGAAAGGAGGATTAATCCAAACGTCTGTTCATATCCTGTTTAAACGATGCAGCTAATCTGGTTTGAATCCCAGCCATTTAGACTTCTTTTTGATGTGTTTATATGACAGAGAGGCGGCACAATAATCCTTGGATTTAGATCTAAAGTCAATATTAATCAAGGAGCAAATGAGCCTAAGAATCCAACCTGGGGTGGTGTTCGTATAAACCCGGTGGGATATTAAAATAAAAGGTGCGCGGTTTCCTGAGATTCCACCAACTCGCAAAACCGCAGGAATTCTGGCCTTTGAAAGCCACCGTTTCTGATCATACCATTCTGTTCCCAGCTCATTAACCAAACCCTCCCACGAGCTGGTAACTTCACACAGCGGTTACCGCTGGCTGCACTAGTAGCCCTCGATAGCAAGTGCTAAAACAGGTTAAAAGAGCAGCCTCTGGATCAATGTTGCCTGTAATTTTTTTTTTTTGGCCCGTTCAAGATACCCGTGTGTGCGCGCCGTTTCTTTTGAAAAGCCGGCTGTGCAGGACCCTGGCCGCGCAGCTAACAGGGAACATTGCTCCAGATACTGCCTGCGCTCGGAGTGGGCAAATACAAAACTAATCTGCGGAAACGATATTTCAGTGAGTGAGTGGTCAATCTATGGAACAGGCTCCCTAGGGAGACGGTGGAAGCAGTTAGTGCTGATTCATTCAAATGTAAATTAAATAGATTTCTTTTAAATAACAGTTTGTGCTCCAGTATCTGAGTAATTAGAGACATGACGTGTGGGGAGTGCAGCGAGCTCGGGAGGAACAGGTGACTTTGGACCTCTGGTTCCCAAAGCTCTCCCCCACTGGGGGTTTCCTCGCCTCGTGTCTGGGTCTGTTGTAGACTCATTGATAGAGATTGATCGCTGTGATTGGTCAACAACTCCATTATCGTTGGATCTTGCGATTACCAGGATGGTAGAGGCAAACTAGATGGAATAACAACAGAAAATGCTGGAAACACTCAGCAGGCCAGGCAGTATCCGTGGTGAGAGAAACAGAGTTAACGTTTCAGGTCTGTGACTTTGGTCTTATGTCGTCTAGCGATTCCTGTCTTCCTATAGCTGGACTATGTCTGACTCTTCAGGAGCAGGGGTCCTGTGCCGAGGTTTAGTTTGAGGCGCCTACATTTTACTGGACAGTGATGCTAAATACAAGTGTCAGCCTTGACTCTTGCCTCTGAGTCAGAAGGTCATGGGTTCGAGTACCACTCCAGAGACTTAGGGGAAAAACTGGTACCTTAGCGCCTCCCGTTAGCGCCAGCAGATGGCGGTAACGGGGCGCTGACGCAGTAGCGCCGGGGCGAGGCGAATCCAGCGCCATACGGCAAATCCGGCCCCCCGTTGCGCCGCTGGTACGAGGTACCGCCGGGGACTTCAACGCCAGGCAGATCGTGACGCCACTGAGCGTACAACGCTCACTGGCTACCCGATCTGGAAAATTCATTGCCGCCACTTACCTTAGCGCCTCGACCAGACAGCGACAGGGAGAGCTGGCGTGCAGCTCCAGGAAGCTGGCTCCAGCGACGTTACTTAAAAACATCAGCATTAATCACTCCCAGCTGTCAGGGTAGGTTAGTTTCAATGGTTTGTTGTCAGTTTCACCCAGTAGAACAGTTCTTATAAGTAATTTCAAGCTTCCTTTGTATCAGCAGTCTTCTGGCAACTACAAAGTAGCTACATTTATTGTTCAAGGATTCAAACTGCAACACTTGGCAACATTAATGGGGGCTGTACTGGCACCTCGCCCTCCAGGATCTATGGCGGAGGGAGCGTAGGCAGCGAGAAATAAGGGAACATGTGCGCAGAGAGATGAGGTGGGCCATCAGGGCTCACACCAGGAGGCCTTACCCTCAGAGGGTATTCCGACAGCACTTCTCCTACCTTCAATTAAGCAACGAGCAGCGTATTAGACGGCTCTGCATCACCGAGACCACTGCTTTTTTTTTATATATATAAATGACCTGGATATTGGAATACAGAGTAAAATTTCCAAATTTGCCGGTGACACCAAACTTGGGGGTGTGGCAAACAGTGATGATGATATCAATCGACTGCAACAAGACATAGAAAGGCTAGCAGAATGGGCAGACAAGTGGCAGATGGAATTTAATACAGAGAAGTGTGAGGTGATGCATTTTGGCAGAAGGAACAGGCTGGAGAGGCAATATACACTTAATGGCACAGTTTTAAAGAGCGTGCAGGGACAGAGGGACCTGGGAGTTCCTGTGCATAGGTCCCTGAAGGTGGCAGGACATATTGAGAGAGTGGTTAGTAAAGCATATGGGATCTTGGGCTTCATAAATAGAGGTATTGGGCTGGACTTTGATACTGGGCCGGGATGGAGGCGGGACTCCCACTTTTTGGGTTGTAGTCCCGCCTCCATCGACTTGTGGCCAACCCACTGTATTTTCACTTGATTGACCTTGTTGAGCCCGCCCAGCGAGCTCAGCAGGCCAATTAAGGGCCACCCGGCAACAGGTGACGTCACAGATTGACATTTCATCTGTCAAGAGCTTTTGACATATGAAATATCAGCGTTTGACAGCTCTTTGAAGCTGTCAAACACTGACAATCTGTACTCTAAGTGAATTCCTTCCTCTCAGGCTGATTTAGAGATCTCTGCAGAACAAAAAGCAGAGGCTGCAGCTTTTGACAGCTCAACGGCCATTCTGCTGTCTGTGCCGGTGAGATTTCTGACTCCCGAGACTGAAGGGCTGACACCTGCAGGAGGAAGTTAAGGTAAGTGAAACCTTTTTCCACACTTGACACTTACCTTACACACTTACCTCTGCACACATGCACTCATCACTCACCTGCCCACCGGACATATCGACCCCTCCAACCCCTGCAGACCCACGGTCCGCCTCGCTGAAACGGCGTGGTTGGGACCTGTCGGAGAGCCCACATTTTAGGCATAAAAATAGGGATTAGGCAAAAAACTGCCTGTTAACTACCTGTTAACAGGCAGTTTATTGCCACTAATCCCCTTCCCACCTCTGGGAGGCGGGTCCCAGCACAGGTCGGGTACCCGCCTCCAGTGAAACTGGCATGGAGGCGGGATGGGGTCGGGACCCCCGATTCAGCTATTTTCAATCCAGTCCCGCCTCCAAACCCGCCTCCACGGCTCAATGAAAATTCTGCCCATTGAGTACAAAAGTAGAGAAGTTATGCTGAACCTTTATAAAGCGCTGGTTAGGCCACAACTGGAGTATTGCGTCCAGTTCTGGTCACCACACTTTAGGAAGGATGTGAAGGCACTTGAGAGGGTGCAGAGGAGATTTACCAGAATGGTTCCGGGGATGGGGGATCTTAGCTACAAGGACAGGTTGGAGAAGCTGAATTTGTTTTCATTAGAGCAAAGGAGGTTGAAGGGTGATTTGATAGAGGTGTACAAGATTATGACGGGTTTGGATAGGCTAGATGGGGAAAGGCTGTTCCCACTAATTGATGGCGCCATTGTGTGTGTGTTCCATTGCTGACTGACATCACATGAGCTTCGCCAGCGCTCTGAGGTAGCGCCTCGCTCCTCGGCCTTTGCGCCTTAAGACAGGTGTGAAGCGCCTGATTTAGCGCTCCAATCACCTCCAGGGGCGATAAAAGTCAAGTTTGCAGTCGGAGGCGATAATTAGCGCCAGGCGCTAATCTTTGCGCCCGGCCGATAATTGCGCCCCAAACGGGGCGATACTGAATTTCTCCCCCTATGACTCTAAGGTAGTAATCACAGAACTCTGCCACCTCCTCCAAACAGACCTCCAGCCTCACACCAGGATGACTTTTGCTCACCACATCCCCATCATACCATCCCTGTGTCATGCCATATCACAACATCCTCCTGGGCGCAAAGGTGAAACGAGAGAGACCACATAATATTGCAAATTCCATTAATAAATTTATGCATAAACGTATCACACATATTCTAATAACTAATGACTCTTGTGCCTGCCATAGTTGAATAGCTGTCATTGTGGGCAAGGCGTGAGATTTGGATGTGAGTGTTGGTAGGTAGAGATTGTTGGTGGGTGAGTGCTGGGGGTCTGGTGCTTTGGACAGTGTGTGAAGACTGTGGTACAGATGGTGGTATGCAGCGTTTGTTGAAGCATTCAATCACCCTGACCACCCGACTGAGGTGGATCTGCCATGAGCACACCTGCTTCAGTCCTCCGGCTCCTTCTCCTTGTTCTGCTTCTCCTTGCTGAGGCAGCTGCACAGCCAGCAATGCTGAGAATGAGGTGCTGCAGTATCAATGAACCTCCCCTTTAACTACTAGGAAAAGCCTGTGGCAATGATGAGTTGAGATTAGACTGCACCCGATATTGGTCCACCCTTTCAGTGTAACGCCACTGAGCTAGGCCATTAAGACTTGATTTAGCGCTCCAATCATTTCTTTGAGCAGTAAGAATTCATTTTGTGTGCAGTCTAAAGCATTAGTGCCTGGCACTAATTCTCCAACTTTTCTAATGATACCGCCCATTCCTGGGCTATAATGAATTTTTAGCCCTGCGAATCCTAGAATAATACAGCATAGAAGGCGGCCATTCAGCCCATCGTGCCTGTGCCGGCTCTTTGAAAGAGCTCCCAATTAGTTCCACTCCCCCTGCTCTTTCCGCATAGTCCTGCAAATTTCTCCTTTTTAAGTATTTATCCGATTCCCTTTTGAAAGTTATTATTGAATCTGCTTCCACCGCCCTTTCAGGAAGTGCATTCCAGATCACAACTCGCTGCGTAAATTTTTTTTTCCTCATATCGACTCTCAATTTTTTGACAATTACCTTAAATCTGTGTCAACTGGTTACCAACCCTTTTGCCACATGAGCTCATATCCAGGCTGACACTCCAGTGCAGTACTGAGGGAGCGCCGCACTGTCGGAGGGGCAGTACTGAGGGAGCGCCGCACTGTCGGAGGGGCAGTACTGAGGGAGCGCCGCACTGTCGGAGGGGCAGTACTAAGGGAGCGCTGCACTGTCGGAGGGGCAGTACTGAGGGAGCGCTGCACTGTCGGAGGGGCAGTACTGAGGGAGCGCTGCACTGTCGGAGGGGCAGTACTGAGGGAGAGCTGCACTGTCGGAGGGGCAGTACTGAGGAAGTGCGGCACTGTCAGAGGGGCAGTACTGAGGGAGCGCCGCACTGTCGGAGGGGCAGTACTGAGGGAGCGCCGCACTGTCGGAGGGGCAGTACTGAGGGAGAGCTGCACTGTCGGAGGGGCAGTACTGAGGAAGTGCGGCACTGTCGGAGGGGCAGTACTGAGAGAGTGCTGCACTGTTGGAGGGGGCAGTACTGAGGGAGTGCTACACTGTCGGAGGGGCAGTACTGAGGGAGCGCTGCACTGTCAGAGGGGCAGTACTGAGGGAGTGTGTAACTGTCGGAGGGGCAGTACTGAGGGAGCGCCGCACTGTCGGAGGGGCAGTACTGAGGGAGCGCCGCACTGTCGGAGGGGCAGTACTGAGGGAGTGCTGCACTGTCGGAGGGGCAGTACTGAGGGAGTGCTGCACTGTCGGAGGTGCCGTCTTTCGGATGAGACGTTAAACCGAGGCCCCATCTGCTCTCTCAGGTGGACGTAAAAGATTCCACGGCCACTATTTCGAAGAAGAGCAGGGCCGTTCTTCCCGGTGTCCTGGGCTAATATTTATCCCTCAACCAACATCACTAAAACAGATTATCTGGTCATTATCACGTTGCTGTTTGTGGGACCTTGCTGTGCAAAAATTGGCTGCCGCGTTTCCTACATTACAACCAATTAGACATTGGGGAGGGGCATTGAGCAAAAAAACAGTCTCCAGCAGGCCCCCCTGGGGCGGGGTGGGTGGGTGCGGTTCTTCAGTGTCAAAGTGTTTTTGTATTTTATTTGGATGGGGTAGAGGAGCAGTGTATGGTATCCATGGTGACATGGCAGGTGTTTGACACAGTAGGGGGGCGACTGCCACCAGCCCCACCTATTGGTAAATCATGGCCAGGACTCCCGTCATCTCCCGCTAACCAAGGCCGGCAGGTGAGGCTCCTGGCCGGGAGCTCGGACACGGAACATTTCCGGTCAGCGCGCTGATCGTTAGGAAGAGAAAGGATTGCTCGTCTTCTCCTGGTGTGAAGACACTGTCCCTTTAATTCCAAACTTACCAGGGTTCCTCGCTGAAAATGGCAGCATCAATGGGGGCGTCCAAAACTGTCAACAGCGTAGAGCGAGAGAGCTTTACACACAAGCCCTCTCTACCCACACACAAAACAAACTCTCAAAATCACATTATCCCTGCTGAAGTGTTTTAACCCACATTTATTTTCCTCTCCCTCCAGTATTCTTCCATCACTCTCTTGATTTAAGTGGCACAGAATGATTCGCTCCGAAATGGGTCTTCTCTGTTTCTGCCCACATTCTGCCCCTATTAATTTTTCAACAGGCAAGCTCAGGATCAGGTTTAGTCGTGATGCGCCTCCCTCCTTCTCCCCTCCCGACAGTCTGTATCTAGGCTCAGACAGTGTGTTAACGGAGCCATTCAGGACAGGAAGGTCCCCAGATCTGATCCCTGGCCTTGATGTCAGTCAGGATGACGATTCGGGCATTGGCTCATGCCAGGGTTTGACTGTGCTGTGGCTCAATGCCCCACTGGGCACCACAGTCACCAACTGAGGCATCAAGACAATAATGATTGAGGAATCAACCAAATTAACAATTAAAATTGCTTATAGAGTGTGCTAGACCTTTGTAATCAGGAAAACAAATCATAGAGTAAGAGATAGATTTCCTGATACAGTCGACAGCATTACATACACAGGATGCAGTGCAGCAACTCGCCAAGGCTTCTTCGGCAGCACCTCCCAAACACGCAACCTCTACCACCTAGAGGAACAAGGGCAGCAGGCACATGGGAACACCACCACCTCCAATTCCCCTCCAAGTCACACACTATCCTGACTTCGAAATATATCGCCGTTCCTTCATCGTCACTGGGTCAAAAGCCTGGAACCCCCCAACTTAATAGCACTATGGGAGAACCTTCACCACACGGACTGCAGCAGTTCAAGAAGAAGAATCACCACCACCTTCTCAAGGGGAAATTAGTTATGGGCAATATATGCCAGCCTTGCCAGTGATACCCAAATCGGGTACAGCAAATCCATTGGCAGGATAGGCGCACCAACGTCAGTGTTCTCGCTCAGGCCAACATCCCCAGCATCGAAGCTTTGACCACGCTCAATCAGATCCGATGGACGGGCCACATCGTCCGCATGCCCGATACGAGACTCCCAAAACAAGCGTCCAAAAATGTGTGGGTTAGGTTGATTTGGCTATGATAAATTGACCCTTAGTGTTAGGGGGGGATTAAATATGTGGGGTTATGGGGATAGGATGGGATATGTTAGGGGGAATTAAATACGTGGGGTTACGGGGGTAGGGTGGGATATGTGTACTGTGGGGATTAAAGCAGGGACAGGGTACTGGATTTGGATGATCAGCCATGATCGTATTGAATGGCGGAGCAGGCTCGACGGGCCGAATGGCCTACTCCTGCTCCTAGATTCTATGTTTCTATGTTTCTATGTTTACTCAGAGCTCCGACACGGCAAGAGAGCCCCAGGTGTGCAGAGGAAACGCTTCAAGGACACCCTCAAAGCCTCCTTGAAAAAGTGCAACATCCCCACCGACACCTGGGAATCCCTGGCCCAAGACCGCACAAAGTGGAGGAGAAGCATCCGGGAAGGCGCCGAACACCTCGCGTCTCTTCGCCGGGAGCAAGCGGAAGCCAAGTGCAAACAGCGGAAGGAGCGCACGTCAACCCAAGCACCTCACCCACCGTCTGCCCCACCTGTGACTGAGACTGTAGGTCCCGCATTGGACTCATCAGTCACCTGAGAACTCATTTTTAGTGTGGAAGCAAGTCATCCTCGGTTCCGAGGGACTGCCTAAGAAGAAGAAGAAGAAGATACCCAAATCAGGTACAGTAGTGTAGTGGTTATGTTACGAGACTAAATCCAGCATGATGTGAGTTCAAATTCCACCATGGGCAGTTTTTGAATTTGAATTCAGTTTAAATAATCTGGAAATAAAATGCTGGTATCTGGTACCATGAATCTGTTAGATTGTTGTAAAAACCCACCTGGTACACTAATGCCCATTAAAGGGACCGCGCACCCAAAAAACATTAGGGGGAATATTGCTCACCACCTTCTCTGGGCATCTAGGGGATGGGCAATAAATGTGGGCCTTGCCAACGCCAAGAATGAATCAAAAAAAAATTTTAAATCCCGAGAATGAAAATGAAAGATGAAGTGCCCAGTGTCCTGAATCTGACAGAGTTTCCCAACTCCATTCTTCCTGGTTGAACGTGTCTAAAAGGCTGTTTGGTTCGGCGAAACCAGAGGTCTTACCGAATCCGGTTACTTTAAAGAAAGACTTGCATTTCTATAGCGCCTTTCACCACCTCAGGACATCCCAAAGCACTTTACAACCAATGAAGTACTTTTTGAAGTGTAGTCACTGTTCTAATGTAGGAAATGCAGCAGCCAATTTGCGCACAGCAAGATCCCACAAATAGCAATGTGATAGTGACCAGATAATCTGTTTTTAGTGATGTTGGTTGAGAGGTAAATATTGGCCAGGACCCCGGGGAGAATACCTCTACTCTTCTTCGAAATATTGTCATATTCTCATCTGAAAGATGGCACCTCCGACAGTGCGGCGCTCCCTCAGTACTGGCACTGGGAGTGTCAGCCTGGATTTTTGCGCTCCAGTCCCTGGAGTGGGACTTGAACCCACAACCTTCTGACTCCGAGGCGAGAGTGCTGCCCACTGAGCCACGGCTGACCTATTTACATTGGGATTGCCTCCACCTGCACAGGCCCTGCACATTGGAGTCCAGCCATGCCAGTACCTCTCGACGGCAAGTGTTACAGCGTGAGTCAGTGCTTCAGGAGAGCACAGAGAAAAATAAATGAGGGCCGCCTCCTCATAGTGGCCTTTGGGTCACCTGAGAGGGAGGCGTATTTTATAGTCAGTTTGAATCTGCTCTCCGAGTAGGACGAGAGCAGAGAAATCACTGAAGGGGGTGAAGATAGAACTGAGCAAGCAGGTCGCAGGGAACTGCCTGAGCAGTTGCCTAGAAACACAAACACAGTGCATTAGAATGGGCAGTATTGGATTAGCTGCAGTACGTATCATAAAACAAGAACAGGATTAAACATGAAGGAGATGAATAATAACAAGATCAGGAGTGTTCTGAGTGTACAGGCAGTGTCCCAGCCCAATCAGCGCTCCCCACTGCATCCCTAAAGAGATAGAAGGAGTAAGAGTTGGACTCGGTGCCTTGTCAGGATCTGATCTTTGATGGTGTAGAGTTACGAAGAGAAATCCATCAACAAATAACGACTTGTATTTGTATGGAGACTTTATTTGCAGAAAACGTCCCAAGGGGCTTCACAGATGTGGAATCAGACACAAATGCGCGCCAAACCAAAGGAGAAGATATTAGGAGGGGTGACGAAAAGCTTGGTCAAAGAGGTGATACAGTCAACAGCATCACATACCATCTACAAGATGCATTGCAGCAACTCATCAAGGCTTCTTCGACAGCACCTCCCAAACCCGCGACCTCTGCCACCTAGAAGGACAAGGGCAGCAGGCGCGCGGGAACACCACCACCTCCACGTTTCCCTCCAAGTCACACACCATCCTGACTTGGAAATATATCGGCCGATTCTTCATTGTCGCTGGGTCAAAATCCTGGAACTCCCTCCCTAACAGCACTGTGGGAGTACCTTCACCACACGGACTGCAGCAGTTCAAGAAGGCGGCTCACCACCACCTTCTCAAGGGCAATTAGGGATGGGTGATAATTGCTGGCCATGCCAGCAATGCCCACGTCAGGGGTACCGTAGTTAAGTGGTTATGTCACTGGAAAAGTCTTTCTTTCTACAAGAAAACAGAGCAACTCCCAGTGAGAGGGAGTCTCGGAGAAAGAAAGTCTGTTGACAAATTTTACATTGAAGCAACTGGCCAGGCGAAGTATTGTTGCCCTGAGTTTCCTTGGAATTTCTGCCGGTCCCCCGGTCGTGCGGTGGAAACCTGATTAATGAGCGCAGACGGGGTCTCCAGCCAAGTTACAGCGGCAGAAAGTCTGAGGAAATTCAAGGCCCAATGTACCGAAACAAGAACGGAAAGTTATGGAAAAATACAGCAGGTCTATCGGTGGCTGAAAGAGAAAAGGCAGGTTACCGTATTTTATTTATCACTGAGAGAGAGAGAGACACCCAGAATTAATCCTGAACTATATACTCCATTCATTGACCAGAACAGATACATAGGAGCAGGAGGAGGCCATTCAGCCCCTCCAGCATGCTCCACCATTCAATTAGATCATGGCTGATCTGATGCGGGTGGGAAACATATAACAGAAACAGTCTCTGTAACTAATTTTTTTCGGCAAAATGGGGAAGGCTGTTAATCAGTGCGGGTCTCTCCTTCATCCAAGCGTGGAATGGAATGGGGAGCGATCCCAAGCACCGTGATTTGAGGCTGCGAATTAGACAGAGCTCTCGAAAGCCTACACTCCCACAAAGCGCCTTGTGTAACAGGATGGTGTTACATCGCAGCTTACAATGTAATTAAAATGAAAAGGCCACAAAGAAGATATCGAGTTCGGGGTCAATCAAAATGTGAAATGAAAACCATTGACATCCGCGGAACACACGAGACCTAACAATTTTCTTGCTGTAATTTATATATTTTTGACGTAGACCGGATTTTTCAGGCAAATTTTAAAATATTTCCTCCCCCCACCTTCCACCCCTGGCCTGCCTCCTTGATCTAAATCATTATGTCAGTCAGCTCTGTAATTAACTGGAACAGTCTGTAGTGAAGCAGCAAGATAACTGGTCTTACCTGAACCACTCTTCAGAACTATAATAAGCACCTGAGTAAGTAAGGGTGTGGCAGTTACACAGAAGAGGGAGGGAACGGTACCCCTCGGGGACTTGGCACTGCTCTCACCCAGCTCCCCCGGGGACAAGTGTCGGCAGAAGCCCAGGAACAGGTCACTCACGCACCCTCACCCCCAGCTCACCTCTTCATGGTGCGCAGAAGGGGGTGAGAACAGATGGACCTCAGGCTCGATTGAAAAGAAGTCCTGGCTGCTGTACATCGGTTTTTGAATTGCAAACTGCAGCTTTGGCCAGAAGCAGTGATGGCTTCTCCCCGGGGGAGGTGAAATTGGTTTTGGACAAGACGGGCGCGAGCAAATCGGCCGCCCCTTTTACACCCCGCCCGATCTTCTTTTCCATTGACTTTGGTTGAAGTGTTGGCCGTGGCTCCGTGGGTAACACTGTACTCGGGAATCGGAAGTACAATTACAAAATTTGCAGAAGACACCAAGTTGGGTTTTTTATTTTTTTCATTCGTTTATGGGATGTGGGCGTCGCTGGCAAGGCCAGCATTTATTGCCCATCCCTAGTTGCCCTTGAGAAGGTGGTGGTGAGCCGCCTTCTTGAACCGCTGCAGTCCGTGTGGTGAAGGTGCTCCCACAGTGCTGTTAGGGAGGGAGTTCCAGGATTTTGACCCAGCGACGATGAAGGAACGCCAATATATTTCTAAGTCAGGATGGTGTGTGACTTGGAGGGGAACTTGGAGGTGGTGGTCTTCCCATGCGCCTGCTGCCTTTGTCCTTCTAGGTGAAAGAGGTCGCGGGTTTGGGAGGTGCTGCCGAAGAAGCCTTGGCGAGTTGCTGCAGTGCATCTTGTACACACTGCAGCCACAGTACGCCGGTGGTGGAGGGAGTGAATGCTCAAGGTGGTGGATGGGGTGCCAATCAAGCGGGCTGCTTTGTCTTGGATGGTGTCAAGCTTCTTGAGTGTTGTTGGAGCTGCACTCATCCAGGCAAGTGGAGAGTATTCCATCACACTCCTTACTTGTGCCTTGTAGATGATGGAAAGGCTTTGGGGAGTCAGGCGGTGAGACACTCGCCGCAGAATACCCAGCCTCTGACCTGCTCTTGTTGCCACAGTATTTATGTGGCTGGTCCAGTTCAGTTTCTGGTTAATGGTGACCCCCAGGATGTTGATGGTGGGGGATTCGGCGATGGTAATGCCGTTGAATGTCAAGGGGAGGTGGTTAGACTCTCGCTTGTTGGAGATAGTCATTGCCTGGCACTTCTGTGGCGCGAATGTTACCTGCTACTTATCAGCCCAAGCCTGAACATCGTCCAGGTCTTGTTGCATGCGGGTGTAGTTAATACAGAGGAGGACTGCAACAAAATATAGGAGACATTAATAAACTTGCAGAATAGGCATGTAATTGGCAAATGAACTTCAATAAAGATAAGTGTGAGGTGGTTGATTTTGGTAGGAAGAATAAGAAGGCCACATACTCCTTGGAAAACAAGTTTCTAAATGGGGGAGAGGAACAGAGGGATCTGGGGGTACGGATAGACAAATCACTAAAAGTAGTGATGCAGGTTAACAAAGCACTGGGGTTCATTTCTAGAGGGATAGAATTGAAAAGCAGAGAAATTATGTTAAACTTGTTTCCTACATTACAACAGTGACGACACTTTCAATACATACTTCATTGGCTGTGAAATGCTTTGGGACGTCCTGAGGTTGTGAAAGGCGCTATAGAGATGCAAATCTTTCTTTCAATAGAAAATCAGGCGCGGTGTAAAACTGGCTGCCGATTCGCTGGAGCCCATTTAGTGTCCCCACCCGAAACCAATTTCACCACCTCTGAGTGCCCCCCCGTGGGGAAAACTGCTGCCCGACACGGTCCTGAGACACACATCCAGGAATGTCCCGACTTTGATCCCAGGCCTGTGCCCAGTTAGCCTCAGTGCCCCTGACCTAGGAGGGAGAACCTGTGAGGGCCCCTGCTCCCTAACTGGAAAGTACGCGCGCGTGGGCAAGGACCCAGCCGCGATGGCCCCCGTGGTTAAATAGCCTGCGGAGAGTCACTCGGGGGAAATCCAGCTAGGAACCTCTCTCAGAGTGTTGTATCTCCGCCGCTGACCCAAGTTCCCCGCAGAGAACGAGGGAATTGGTGAATTCATAGCACAGCCTGGGTCCCTACGTAAAGTGAGATACCATGAGGTGCCAGGTGAAGATTGAGCTGCACCGTCAGGGGGAGGGCTGGAGAATATTCGGAGGTTAGAGCCAGGAACAAACAGACCCTCCACAACACCGACGATATTTTGCATGTGTCTAAAAAAAAAAAATTGTTTTTTTTTTAAAAAGCAAAGGATTGAAAATCTGTTATTAATAAAAGTCTAGACCAAACGCGGAAAAAATATGGGGACTAGGATATTAGCCTAGAGCTGGCAGGAGCTGCTGCTGAACCTATCCAGCCTTGTACAGCTGCATTCTTGGAGACTGATTCATTTACACTCGCATAAATTCAGAAGACAATAACCTCTCTTCACCTGGACTGCCCTCTCTGCTGACAGACGTGACTCCGCTGCCCCAGGGCTTCAAATCCGGGATTCACCACTGGCTGTGGTGAGTTTTTCTGCCCAGTGCGGTCCTGAGCCTTGCAGCCCCAGTGCCACTCTCTGCGGAGTGGGGGGGCTGGGGGTGGCAGTTGATGTTGCCGCCGTTAGCCTCAGCATCTGCGGATGGGGGGAACAGATGGTGGGAGAGAGCGAGAGGAGGGGTTCCCACTGCCGATTGCTGTCCAGGGCCCACCTCCTGGAACATGAACCGGGGGCGGGTTTTGGATCCGGCGCCCGATGTTTTGCTCCATTGTGGGGCGGGGGTGTAAAATGGGTGTGCGACCTGAACACCCCCCCCCCACCCCGGGCACATTAGGCTAAAATCGGAGATGGGTAACCGCAGCATTCGACTCAATTGTGATGCATCCCTTGGTTGATCAGCGTCTTGGCTTCGCTCATTACGAATGGCCACTTGGACAAAGTACCCAGATGGCAGCCAGCGCTAGTGGATCCCATGCCTCAGCTCAAGGCAAACGCCTTCAGGTGCCAAAGGGGAGGGCAATGGAGGAAAGTTTCCTCCTGCACCGTTCCCTCTGCCGGAATGTTTTAGAACCAGGAGGTTGGGGGGAAATCTGGCAAGTTTACACTTCAGGATTTCGCCGTCCCCCCGCACCCAGGAGTGGGATCGTCACTTCCCTTTGGTGCAACGCATTCTGGATAGCATGACATAACTGTACCAGTACACAATCCACTGGGTGCAGAGTTACACAGCTGCCAGTATAACTCCTGTACACTGGGTAAGTGCACCTCCCCCCCCCAGGGTCAAAGGAGACAATATTGACCCCGTTTTTAAATCCGGGCGGGTTTTGGGCGTGTAGGTGTCGTGAGGTGAGCTGGAAACTCACCCGCTGCTGCAGAATTGAACCTCAGGGTTATTATAACTCTTCTGCCTCATTTAAATCCTGCCCGTCGACTTCCCACCCAGGATGGCTGGGAAATTGGCAGAAAGCAGCGGAGAATTGTGACCTCCCAGCACAAGGTAGGAGGCGGCTTTCGGCTCCTGGGGCAGTCTCGCTATCGGGAAGGGGTGGTGCGGGGTCCACGGCTGGGGGGCATCAAGGGGGAGAGTGGGTGGGGGTTTGACAAAATATTTTCAAGCAAAGATTATTGGAGTACGGAATAGACATTGGAGAGTCTAGAACTAGGGGTCACAGTCTCAGGATAAGGGGTCGGCCATTTAAGACTGAGATGAGGAGGAATTTCTTCACTCAGAGGGGAGTGAATCTTTGGAATTCTCTGCCCCAGAGGGCTGTGGATGCTGAGTCTTTGAGTATATTCAAGGCTGAGATCGATAGATTTGTGGACTCTCGGGGAATCAAGGGATATGGAGATCAGGCAGGAAAGTGGAGTTGAGGTCGAAGATCAGCCTTCATCTTATTGAATGGCGGAACAGGCTCGAGGAGCCGTATGGCCGACTCCTGCTCCTAATTCTTATGTTCTTATGTTCTTAATAGCTTACAAGTGGTTACGGAAGATGAGTCAACCGCAAGATTTAACAGGGAATTAAACACTTAAAGAAGAAAAATATTAAAGCACACAAGGGATCTGGGACTAGAGTCAGCCGCGGCTCAGTGGGCAGCTCTCTCGTTTCTGAGTCAGAAGATTGTGGATCCAAGTCCCACTCCAGGACTGGAGCCCATAATCCAAGCTGATACTCCCAATGCAGTACTGAGGGAGTGCTGCACTGTCGGAGGTGCCGTCGTTCAGATGAGACGTTAAGGGTCTGCCCCCTCGGGAATGTAAAAGATCCGATGGCACTGTTTCGAAGAAGATTAGGGGAGTTCTCCCCGGTGTCCTGGGCTAATATTTATCCCTCAACCAACATCACTAGAAACAGATTATGTGGTCATTTATCTCATTGCTGTTTGTGGGATCTTATTGTGCGCAAATTGGCTGCTGCGTTTCCCTACATTATAACAGGGACTACAATAACAACAACTTGCCTTATATCACGCCTTTAACATAGTAAAACATCCCAAGGCGCTTCACAGGAGCGATTATCAAATAAAATGTGACACCGAACCACATAAGGAGATATTAGGACAGGTGACCAAAGGCTTGGTCAAAGAGGTAGGTTTTAAGGAGCGTCTTAAAGGAGGAGAGAGAGGCGGAGAGGTTTAGGGAGGGAATTCCAGAGCTTAGGGCCCAGGCAGCTGAAGGCACGGCCACCAATGGTGGAGCGATGAAAATCAGGAATGCACAAGAGGCCAGAATTGGAAGAGCGCGAAGATCTCGAAGGCTTGTAGGGCTGGAGGAGGTTACAGAGGTAGGGAGGGGGGACGAGGCCATGGAGGGATGAGAATTTTAAAATTGAGTCATTGCCGGACTGGCAGCCAATGTAGGTGAACGGGACTTGGTGCGAGTTAGGATACGGGCAGCAGAGTTTTGGATGAGCTTAAGTTTATGTAGGGTGTAGGATGGGTGGCCGGCCAGGAGAGCATTGGAACAGTCAAGTCTAAAGGTAACAAAGGCACGGATGAGGGTTTCAGCAGCGGATGGAATTCCAGGTAGGGGAGTCACCTGAGAAGCATGTGGATGCTGTGGTGGAGGTGACTGTGGGGCCTTTCTAGATGGATAAACTAAGATGGATTGAACAACCAACCATCTTACGAGCTAACACCAGCTAAAGCAGATTAACCAGTTATTCAGCTCATTGCTGTGTTGGAGTCTTGTTGCTGAGCAAGACGAGACTCTAAAAGCAATTTGGTTGTGTGACGTGCTTTGAGATGTTTCTGAGAGACATGATAAGGTGTTGTATAAATACAAGCCTTGACCTTTCACACTAATATAATACATGGACCCTGTACTGAGCTAAAAACCGATTCCATAAGGAGATAGTAAATCAGTGTCAATGTTTCTCTGAGGCGAGCTGAGCGAGTTCAGGATTCTAGACTCACTGGTGTCGATTGTAAATTCCTAGGTGGGACCAATACAAGCCTTGGGGTTGACTGGATGGTTTGTCCTGTTGTGATTGTCATCTCATTGTCTAATCAATCCCTCTGGCTGAGAGTGAACATTGTCAAAAGGTGGATGTGCTGGTTATATTTATGTTGGACCAGGTGGAAGATTAATCATGCAGGAATTGGCCAGGTGGAATGCGGATGATCATTTTTTGCAGCTCTTCAAAATCGGGGAACCGAACAGAACAGAACTCCGAGACTCGGCTCCAGAACAACCGAGGCTCAGATACTGATTGATATGTGGGGAATCGGAACAGTGGGCTATTGGGACTCAGCTGTGTTCTGTTCCGCAGCCCTTGCCACTGTATTCCAATGGCCCGGCATTTCACTCAACTGTGAGAGTAAGCTGTGGGAAATGCAGGAGGAGGCCCTTCGGCCATCTGAATTAAAGTCCCAGTTTCCTGTTCTCTCCCCAAACAAATCCTATTTTCCTCCTTCCTCCCATATTCTTCTTTCAATAACTATCCGGTCCCTTTTTAAATGCTGTGATAAACCTTTGTGTGGAAAGTGGTGTGTGGAGATACTGGCATAGCACTGCAGCAACTCGCCAAGGCTTCTTCAGCAGCACCTCCCAAACCTGCGACCTCTCCCACCTAGAAGGACAAGGGCAGCAGGTGCATGGGAACACCACCACCTCCAAGTTCCCCTACAAGTCACACACCA
This sequence comes from Squalus acanthias, assembly GCA_030390025.1. Classification (NCBI taxonomy): domain Eukaryota; kingdom Metazoa; phylum Chordata; class Chondrichthyes; order Squaliformes; family Squalidae; genus Squalus; species Squalus acanthias. The sequence goes on along the minus strand of JASTWF010000613.1, from coordinate 27,059 downwards.
TCCTGACTTGGAAATATATCAGCTGTTCCTTCACCATCGCTGGGTCAAAATCCTTGAACTCCCTAACAGCACTGTGGGAGTACCTTCACCACATGGACTGCAGCGGTTCAAGAAGGCGGCTCACCACCACCTTCTCAAGGGCAATTAGGGATAGGCAATAAATGCCGGCGTTGCCAGCGACACCCACATCCCAAGAATGAATGAAAAAAACACTGACTCTATAGATATGAGGACAGTGACATATTCTCATAATTCAAACCACACGTTTACAACGCTGGAAAACAGGAACAGGAGGAGGTGATTCAGCCCCTCGAGCCTGTTCTGCCATTCGAATCAGATCATGGCTGATCTGTATCTTAACTCCATCTACCCGGTTTGGCACTGCGAGCTGAATCTTTTAATTGTAAGCATGCGTTACACTCCACTCCATCTCACAGTACGATAAGGAAGACCCTGGACTCTCACACGGGTTACAGACAGACTATCGCACGCTTCGTCAGAGGTACGGAGATTTGTGTGAGAGTGTGACTGATAACAACAGAGTCTGGGATTGCCGTGAGCCAATATCTCTCACACGCAGGACTCCTTCAGAGCTGGCACGAGTTCCAGCTTGTTCTTCGGCACTTCCTCTTGAGAGGTAAAGTAGCAGGAACAAGGCGATTTATAAATCATAGGCGTTCCGACACAGGATGCAACCATTCTCCTCATTATTCCCATGCCGGTCTGGTCCACCTCACAGCGCCTCAGAACGTCCCAAAGCACATCCCCGATTTTAATCACTCCTCCATTGGTGGCCGTGCCTTCAGCTGCCTGGGCCCTAACTCTGGAATTCCCTCCCTAAACCTCTCCACCTCTCTCTCCTCCTTTAAGACGCTCCTTAAAACCGACCTCTTTGACCAAACTTTTGGTCACCTGTTTTAATATCTCCGGGCCAGGACACCGGGGAGAGCTCCCCTGCTCTTCTTCGAAATAGTGCCGTGGGATCTTTTACGCCCACCTGAGAGAGCAGACAGGCCTCGGTTTAACATCTCATCAGAAAGACGGTTTTACCCTCACCCTCACTAACTGGTGAGCTCCTGGTCTCGATTGAGGAAGCACCAGGCAGAGCCCAGGCATTCCTCGCGGCAGAGGCGTATGTTGGGGGGGGTGGGGGGGGGGCGGTGTGGCGGGGAGAAGCTGGGTGCCAGCACCCTCCGCAACCCCCCCTTCCCCTCTCCCCCAACCCCCGGCTGGACATATTCCTGGAGGTTTCATCACATGACCTCCTGCCTCCAACCGCCCTGCCCCCGCCACCCCCCCACCATTGGTCACCCAACAAGACAACTCTTGACTCTCAGTCGAACAGCCTTTTTTCCGCATCTGCAATATTTTTATGACTAATAAACAGAAGCGTTCAAAGAAATTGAAGAAAGCACAATTTATTTCAAAGCTCCTATGATTTTGTCTCCTGGGTTGCGCGCAGCAGTGTCCTGCAGATTAATCTTCAAATCTTGGAGACTCCAGAGCAATAAGACCAAGGGGACATCCGCATGGTAAGTTCTGTTCAAATGCTCTATCTGCAGACTGTGAGGTCCAGGAAGGTATCCTCATTGCAGACACTAATCAGGCTTTTGGGACCTTTGCAGCCCATGCTAGTGCCTCCCCTCAACTTCACCACGGCCAGTTTGCTTAAAAGTGAAGCTGCGTCATCCGGCAACCCCCGGGCCTGTGGTTTATCATATGACTGAACAGAATCTTCAGGCGCTTTCTGAATCTTCTCCCATTCGACAGAAGGTTCATCTCCCACTGCCACAAGGCTGGGAACGGGACAGCTGCCCACACTCCTGACTTTCAGCCATTTCCTGCCAACCTCCCACTCCTTTTGAGCAGGGAGTGGTCCAGCGGCATGTTAACGAAGCCCGGCTTCTCGCCCGCCAGGCCGCTTTCCCGCCCTGGAGGTTAAAATGCCCCCCGCCACGCCCCGGATTTCCGGTCTCACACTAACCAGGTGCCCCGTGGGTGAGGGTCCGGAGCCAGAGAGTGAGCCGCTCCAGGAGACATGAAGGGGGAAACAAAAAGAGACTGGAAAACGCGGGACTTTCATCGGGATACTAAAGGCAGATCCCACCACAAACTCAGGCCAAATCTATTCCAGGACCTGGCTTCATGACAGCAGCCAGGGGCTCACATTCTGTAACTGAACCACTGCGTGCAACATCAAAGAGCAGCCTTCCAGGAAAGGGAGGCCACATGACCGGCAAGCTTCTCCCTTCGACCTTTACAACGGGCTGCTTGTCTAGTTTTTGTTTGCACTCCAGCTTTCTTTGGGCACTTGTCTCCTCGATTAATTTCCCTCCTCATTTTTTTTTATTAATAAGAATCTACAGCACAGGAACAGTCCATTCGGCCCAACTGGTCCATGCCGGTGTTTATGCTCCACACGAGCCTCCTCCCACCCCATCAACATATTCTTCTATTCCTTTCTCCCTCATGTGTTTATCCAGCTTCCCCTTAAATGCATCTATACTATTCACCTCAACCACTCCCTGTGGTAGCGAGTTCCACATTCTCACCACTCTCTGGGTAAAGAAGTTTCTCCTGAATTCCCTATTGAATTTATTAGTGACTATCTTATATTGATGGCCTCTAGTTCTGGTCTCCCCCACAAGTGGAAACATCTTCTCTACGTCTACCCTATCAAACCCCTCTCATAATTTTAAAGACTTCTAATCGGGTCACCCCTCAGCCTTCTCTTTTCTAGAGAAAGGAGCCTCAGCTTGTACAATCTTTCCTGATAGTTATAATCAGCATTTATATGTTGCCCCGGCACCTTAAACCTGTTTAAAATATAAACATAGTCCAATTTAACGAATCTACTAAGTGGTCCCAAGCCCAGTGGGTAAAAGCACCATCTTGTGTACCGCTAAGCCATGAGGCCAGAGTCTCCCAGGTCTGATGCCTGGCCTGGGCTGAGTTAACTGATCTAAGCTGGGGAATGTGAGTAGGAGGAGTGTTAAGAACATAACAATTAGGAGCAGACCATTCGGCCCCTCGAGCCTGCTCTACCATTCAATAAGATCATGGCTGATCTTCGACCTTAACTCCACTTTCCTGCCCTATGCCCATATCCCTTGATTCCCCTAGAGTCAAAAAATCTATCTATCTCAGCCTTGAATATACTCAAAGACTCAGCATCCACAGCCCTCTGGGGCAGAGAATTCCAAAGATTCACAACCCTCTGAGTGAAGAAATTTCTCCTCATCTCAGTCCTGAATGGCCGACCCCTTATCCTGAGACTGTGACCCCTAGTTCTAGACTCCCCAGCATATCCTTCTATTCCTTTCTCCCTCATGTACTTATCTAGCCTCCCCTTAAATGCATATATAAGTATATCAAGAGGAAAAGACTGGTGAAAACCAAAGTTGGCCCATTGCAGTCAGATACGGGGGAATATATAACGGGAAATAAAGAAATGGCAGGCCAACTAAATGCATACTTTGGGTCAGTCTTTACGAAGGAAGACACAAAAAACCTCCCTGGGATATCGGGAAAAATAGGGACATTTGCAAAGGAGGAACTGACGCAAGTCAATATCTCTAAGGATATGGTGTTAAGGAAGCTAAAGGGATTGAAGGCGGACAAATCCCCAGGGCCTGATAACATGCATCCTAGGGTGCTGAAGGAGGTGGCCCTAGAGATAGCGGATGCACTAAGTATGATTTTTCAGAATTCATTAGACTCGGGAACAGTGCCCATGGATTGGAGGGTAGCTAACGTTACCCCACTATTCAAAAAGGGGGGTAGGGAAAAAGCAGGTAATTACAGACCTGTAAGCCTTACATCAGTTGTGGGCAAAATGCTGGAGTCCATCATTAAGGATGAAATAGCGGAGCACTTAGCAAATGGGGACAGGATAGGACAGAGTCAACATGGATTTACAAAGGGTAAATCGTGCTTGACTAATCTATTGGAATTTTTTGAGGGAGTAACTGGTAAAATAGATGGGGGAGAGCCAGTAGATGTGGTGTACCTGGACTTCCAAAAGGCCTTCGATAAGGTCCCACATAAAAGATTAGCAGGGAAAATTGAAGCTCATGGGATAAAGGGGAAAGTATTGACGTGGATAGAGAACTGGCTGTCAGATAGAAAACAGAGAGTTGGAATAAACGGCTCATTTTCTGAATGGCAGGCAGTAACAAGTGGGGTACCACAGGGATCTGTCCTGGGTCCCCAGCTGTTCACAATTTACATGAATGACCTGGATCAGGGAGTCGGATGCAGCATTTCCAAATTTGCAGACGACACTAAACTAGGAGGGGGGGTGGGCTCAGAGGAGGAAACCAGGAAGCTCCAGAGCGATTTGGACAGACTGGGTGATTGGGCGGATAAATGGCAGATGCACTATAATGTGGACAAGTGCGAAGTTATCCACCTTGGGTGCAGGAACGGGAGGGCAAATTATTATTTAAATGGCAATAAATTGGGAGAGGGGGAAGTACAGAGAGACCTGGGTGTTCTTGTACACCAGTCACTGAAGGCGAGCATGCAGGTGCAACAGGCGATCAAGAAGGCAAACGGTATGCTGGCCTTCATAGCAAAAGGGTTGGAATACAGGAACAGGGATACCTTGCTGCAGCTGTACAGGGCACTGGTGAGACCACACCTCGAGTACTGTGTACAGTTTTGGTCGCCTCATCTGAGGAAAGATGTTCTTGCCATGGAGGGGGTGCAGCGGCGATTCACCAGGCTGATACCAGGAATGGCGGGATTGACCTATGAGGAGAGACTATGTAGTTTAGGGATGTACACACTGGAGTTTAGAAGATTGAGAGGGGACCTCATAGAAGTGTATAAAATTCTGACAGGTCTAGACAGACTAGATGCAGAAGGAATGTTTCCCTTGGCGGGTGAGAACAGAACTAGAGGACATAATTTAAGGATAAGGGCTAAACCATTTAGGACAGAAATGAGGGGGAATTTCTTCACTCAGAGGGTGGTGAACCTGTGGAACTCATTGCCACAGAGGGCAGTGTACGCCAGCTCATTAAATATATTTAAGAGGGAATTAGATATATTTCTACAGGCAAAAGGGGTTAAGGGTTACGGAGAGAAGGCGGGGACGGGATACTGAATTGGAGGATCAGCCATGATCTCATTAAATGGCGGAGCAGGCTCGAAGGGCCGGATGGCCTACTCCTGCTCCTATCTTCTATGTATCTATGTATCTATGTATCTATGCTATCAGCCTCAACCACTCCCTGTGGTAGCGAGTTCCACATTCTCACCACTCTCTGAGTAAAAAAGTTTCTGCTGAATTCCCAATTGGATTATTAGTGAATATCTTATATTTATGGCCCCCAATTCCGCTCTCCCCCACAAGTGGAAACATCTTTTCCAAGTCCACCCTATCAAAACCTTCCATAATCTTAAAGACCTCCATTAGGACACAACTTAGTCTTCTCTTTTCTAGAAAAAAGAGCCCCAGCCTGTTCAAAATTTCCTCATAGGTATAACCTCTCAATTCTGGTATCATCATAATCATTTTAATGATCTTTCTGTCCATCAAGTTGAGGGTCGTTTCTGCAGGGGAATGGAACACTGTCCATTTTAAGCAACCTGCATCAGGACACTCCCAGGTACAGGTACAGGGGGTTAGATACAGAGTAAAGCTCCCTCTACACTGTCCCATCAAACACTCCCAGGTACAGGTACAGGGGGTTAGATACAGAGTAAAGCTCCCTCTACACTGTCCCATCAAACACTCCCAGGGCAGGTACAGCTCGGGTTAGATACAGAGTAAAGCTCCCTCTACACTGTCCCATCAAACACTCCCAGGGCAGGTACAGCTCGGGTTAGATACAGAGTAAAGCTCCCTCTACACTGTCCCATCAAACACTCCCAGGACAGGTACAGCACGGGTTAGATACAGAGTAAAGCTCCCTCTACACTGTCCCATCAAACACTCCCAGGGCAGGTACAGCACGGGTTAGATACAGAGTAAAGCTCCCTCTACACTGTCCCATCAAACACTCCCAGGACAGGTACAGCACAGGTTAGATACAGAGTAAAGCTCCCTCTGCACTGTCCCATCAAACACTCCCAGGGCAGGTACCACACGTGATAGATACAGAGTAAAGCTCCCTCTACACTGTCCCATCAAACACTCCCAGGGCAGGTACAGCACGGGTTAGATACAGAGTAAAGCTCCCTCTACACTGTCCCATCAAACACTCCCAGGGCAGGTACAGCACGGGTTAGATACAGAGTAAAGCTCCCTCTACACTGTCCCATCACACACTCCCAGGGCAGGTACAGCACGGGTTAGATACAGAGTAAAGCTCCCTCTACACTGCCCCATCAAACACTCCCAGGGCAGGTACCACACGTGATAGATACAGAGTAAAGCTCCCTCTACACTGTCCCATCAAACACTCCCAGGGCAGGTACAGCACGGGTTAGATACAGAGTAAAGCTCCCTCTACACTGTCCCATCAAACATTCCCAATGGCAAGTATAGCACTGGTTAGATACAGAGTAAAGCTCCCTCTACACTGTCCCAATAAACACTCCCAGGGCAGGTACAGCACGGGCTAGATACAAAATAAAGCTACCTCTACACTGTCCTATCAAACACTCCAAGGGCAGGTACAACACGGGTTAGTTACGGAGTAAAGCTCAGTTGACACTGTCCCATCAAACACACCCAGGGCAGGGACTGCACGGGTTAGATATGAGTAAAAGCTCCCTCTACACTGTCCCATCAAACACTCCCAGGGCAGGTACAGCATCGGTTAGATACGGAGTAAAGCTACCTCTACACTGTCCCATCAAACACTCCCAGGGCAGATACAGCACGGGTTGGAAACAGAGTAAAGCTCCCTCTACAATGCGTCATCAAACACTCCCAGGGCAGGTACAGCACGGGTTCGATACAGAGTAAAGCTCCCTCTACACTGTCCCATCAAACAATCCCAAGGCAGGTACAGCATGGGGTAGATACAGAGTAAAGCTCCCTCTACACTGTCCCATCAAACACTCCCAGGGCAGGTACAGCATGGGGTAGATACAGAATAAATCTCCCTCTGCACTGTCCCATCAAACACTCCCAGGGCAGATACAGCACGGGTTAGATACAGAGTAAATTTCCCTCTACACTGCCTCATCAAACACTCCCAGGGCAGGTACAGCACGGGTTAGATACAGAGTAAAGCTCCCTCTACACTGTCCCATCAAACACTCCCAGGGCAGGTACAGCACGAGTTAGATACAGAGTAAAGCACACTCTGCACTGTCCCATCAAACACTCGCGGGGCAGGTACAGCACGGGTTAGATACAGAGTAAAGCTCCCTCTACACTGTCCCATCAAACACTTTCAGGGCAGGTACAGCACAGGTTAGATACAGAGTAAAGCTCCCTCTACACTGTCCCATCAAACACTCCCAGGGCAGGTACAGCACGGGTTAGATACAGAGTAAAGCTCCCTCTACACTGTCCCATCAAACACTCCAAGGGCAGGTACAGCACGGGTTAGATACAGAGTAAAGCTCCCTCTACACTGTCCCATCAAACACTCCCAGGGCAGGTACAGCATGTGTTAGATACAGAGTAAAACTCCCTCTACACTGTCCCATCACACACTCCCAGGGCAGGTACAGCATGTGTTAGATACAGAGTAAAGCTCCCTCTACACTGTCCCATCACACACTCCCAGGGCAGGTACAGCACGGGTTAGATACAGAGTAAAGCTCCCTCTACATTGCCCCATCAAACACTCCCAGGGCAGGTACCACACGTGATAGATACAGAGTAAAGGTCCCTCTGCACTGTCCCATCAAACACTCGCAGGGCAGGTAAAGCACGGGTTAGATTCAGAGTAAAGCTCCCTCTACACTGTCCCATCAAACATTCCCAGGGCAGGTACAGCACGGGTTAGATACAGAGTAAAGCTACCTCGACACTGTCCCATCAAACATTCCCAATGGCAAGTATAGCACTGGTTAGATACAGAGTAAAGCTCCCTCTACACTGTCCCAATAAACACTCCCAGGGCAGGTACAGCACGGGCTAGATACAAAATAAAGCTACCTCTACACTGTCCTATCAAACACTCCAAGGGCAGGTACAACACGGGTTAGTTACGGAGTAAAGCTCAGTTGACACTGTCCCATCAAACACACCCAGGGCAGGGACTGCACGGGTTAGATATGAGTAAAAGCTCCCTCTACACTGTCCCATCAAACACTCCCAGGGCAGGTACAGCATCGGTTAGATACGGAGTAAAGCTACCTCTACACTGTCCCATCAAACACTCCCAGGGCAGATACAGCACGGGTTGGAAACAGAGTAAAGCTCCCTCTACAATGCGTCATCAAACACTCCCAGGGCAGGTACAGCACGGGTTCGATACAGAGTAAAGCTCCCTCTACACTGTCCCATCAAACAATCCCAAGGCAGGTACAGCATGGGGTAGATACAGAGTAAAGCTCCCTCTACACTGTCCCATCAAACACTCCCAGGGCAGGTACAGCATGGGGTAGATACAGAATAAATCTCCCTCTGCACTGTCCCATCAAACACTCCCAGGGCAGATACAGCACGGGTTAGATACAGAGTAAATTTCCCTCTACACTGCCTCATCAAACACTCCCAGGGCAGGTACAGCACGAGTTAGATACAGAGTAAAGCACACTCTGCACTGTCCCATCAAACACTCGCGGGGCAGGTACAGCACGGGTTAGATACAGAGTAAAGCTCCCTCTACACTGTCCCATCAAACACTTTCAGGGCAGGTACAGCACAGGTTAGATACAGAGTAAAGCTCCCTCTACACTGTCCCATCAAACACTCCCAGGGCAGGTACAGCACGGGTTAGATACAGAGTAAAGCTCCCTCTACACTGTCCCATCAAACACTCCAAGGGCAGGTACAGCACGGGTTAGATACAGAGTAAAGCTCCCTCTACACTGTCCCATCAAACACTCCCAGGGCAGGTACAGCATGTGTTAGATACAGAGTAAAACTCCCTCTACACTGTCCCATCACACACTCCCAGGGCAGGTACAGCATGTGTTAGATACAGAGTAAAGCTCCCTCTACACTGTCCCATCACACACTCCCAGGGCAGGTACAGCACGGGTTAGATACAGAGTAAAGCTCCCTCTACATTGCCCCATCAAACACTCCCAGGGCAGGTACCACACGTGATAGATACAGAGTAAAGGTCCCTCTGCACTGTCCCATCAAACACTCGCAGGGCAGGTAAAGCACGGGTTAGATTCAGAGTAAAGCTCCCTCTACACTGTCCCATCAAACATTCCCAGGGCAGGTACAGCACGGGTTAGATACAGAGTAAAGCTACCTCGACACTGTCCCATCAAACATTCCCAATGGCAAGTATAGCACTGGTTAGATACAGAGTAAAGCTCCCTCTACACTGTCCCAATAAACACTCCCAGGGCAGGTACAGCACGGGCTAGATACAAAATAAAGCTACCTCTACACTGTCCTATCAAACACTCCAAGGGCAGGTACAACACGGGTTAGTTACGGAGTAAAGCTCAGTTGACACTGTCCCATCAAACACACCCAGGGCAGGGACTGCACGGGTTAGATATGAGTAAAAGCTCCCTCTACACTGTCCCATCAAACACTCCCAGGGCAGGTACAGCATCGGTTAGATACGGAGTAAAGCTACCTCTACACTGTCCCATCAAACACTCCCAGGGCAGATACAGCACGGGTTGGAAACAGAGTAAAGCTCCCTCTACAATGCGTCATCAAACACTCCCAGGGCAGGTACAGCACGGGTTCGATACAGAGTAAAGCTCCCTCTACACTGTCCCATCAAACAATCCCAAGGCAGGTACAGCATGGGGTAGATACAGAGTAAAGCTCCCTCTACACTGTCCCATCAAACACTCCCAGGGCAGGTACAGCATGGGGTAGATACAGAATAAATCTCCCTCTGCACTGTCCCATCAAACACTCCCAGGGCAGATACAGCACGGGTTAGATACAGAGTAAATTTCCCTCTACACTGCCTCATCAAACACTCCCAGGGCAGGTACAGCACGAGTTAGATACAGAGTAAAGCACACTCTGCACTGTCCCATCAAACACTCGCGGGGCAGGTACAGCACGGGTTAGATACAGAGTAAAGCTCCCTCTACACTGTCCCATCAAACACTTTCAGGGCAGGTACAGCACAGGTTAGATACAGAGTAAAGCTCCCTCTACACTGTCCCATCAAACACTCCCAGGGCAGGTACAGCACGGGTTAGATACAGAGTAAAGCTCCCTCTACACTGTCCCATCAAACACTCCAAGGGCAGGTACAGCACGGGTTAGATACAGAGTAAAGCTCCCTCTACACTGTCCCATCAAACACTCCCAGGGCAGGTACAGCATGTGTTAGATACAGAGTAAAACTCCCTCTACACTGTCCCATCACACACTCCCAGGGCAGGTACAGCATGTGTTAGATACAGAGTAAAGCTCCCTCTACACTGTCCCATCACACACTCCCAGGGCAGGTACAGCACGGGTTAGATACAGAGTAAAGCTCCCTCTACATTGCCCCATCAAACACTCCCAGGGCAGGTACCACACGTGATAGATACAGAGTAAAGGTCCCTCTGCACTGTCCCATCAAACACTCGCAGGGCAGGTAAAGCACGGGTTAGATTCAGAGTAAAGCTCCCTCTACACTGTCCCATCAAACATTCCCAGGGCAGGTACAGCACGGGTTAGATACAGAGTAAAGCTACCTCGACACTGTCCCATCAAACATTCCCAATGGCAAGTATAGCACTGGTTAGATACAGAGTAAAGCTCCCTCTACACTGTCCCAATAAACACTCCCAGGGCAGGTACAGCACGGGCTAGATACAAAATAAAGCTACCTCTACACTGTCCTATCAAACACTCCAAGGGCAGGTACAACACGGGTTAGTTACGGAGTAAAGCTCAGTTGACACTGTCCCATCAAACACACCCAGGGCAGGGACTGCACGGGTTAGATATGAGTAAAAGCTCCCTCTACACTGTCCCATCAAACACTCCCAGGGCAGGTACAGCATCGGTTAGATACGGAGTAAAGCTACCTCTACACTGTCCCATCAAACACTCCCAGGGCAGATACAGCACGGGTTGGAAACAGAGTAAAGCTCCCTCTACAATGCGTCATCAAACACTCCCAGGGCAGGTACAGCACGGGTTCGATACAGAGTAAAGCTCCCTCTACACTGTCCCATCAAACAATCCCAAGGCAGGTACAGCATGGGGTAGATACAGAGTAAAGCTCCCTCTACACTGTCCCATCAAACACTCCCAGGGCAGGTACAGCATGGGGTAGATACAGAATAAATCTCCCTCTGCACTGTCCCATCAAACACTCCCAGGGCAGATACAGCACGGGTTAGATACAGAGTAAATTTCCCTCTACACTGTCCCATCAAACACTCCCAGGGCAGGTACAGCACGGGTTAGATACAGAGTAAAGCTCCCTCTACACTGTCCCATCAAACACTCCCAGGGCAGGTACAGCACGAGTTAGATACAGAGTAAAGCACACTCTGCACTGTCCCATCAAACACTCGCGGGGCAGGTACAGCACGGGTTAGATACAGAGTAAAGCTCCCTCTACACTGTCCCATCAAACACTTTCAGGGCAGGTCCAGCACAGGTTAGATACAGAGTAAAGCTCCCTCTACACTGTCCCATCAAACACTCCCAGGGCAGGTACAGCACGGGTTAGATACAGAGTAAAGCTCCCTCTACACTGTCCCATCAAACACTCCAAGGGCAGGTACAGCACGGGTTAGATACAGAGTAAAGCTCCCTCTACACTGTCCCATCAAACACTCCCAGGGCAGGTACAGCATGTGTTAGATACAGAGTAAAACTCCCTCTACACTGTCCCATCACACACTCCCAGGGCAGGTACAGCATGTGTTAGATACAGAGTAAAGCTCCCTCTACACTGTCCCATCACACACTCCCAGGGCAGGTACAGCACGGGTTAGATACAGAGTAAAGCTCCCTCTACATTGCCCCATCAAACACTCCCAGGGCAGGTACCACACGTGATAGATACAGAGTAAAGGTCCCTCTGCACTGTCCCATCAAACACTCGCAGGGCAGGTAAAGCACGGGTTAGATACAGAGTAAAGCTCCCTCTACACTGCCCCATCAAACAATCCCAAGGCAGGTACAGCATGGGGTAGATACAGAATAAATCTCCCTCTGCACTGTCCCATCAAACACTCCCAGGGCAGATACAGCACGGGTTAGATACAGAGTAAATTTCCCTCTACACTGCCTCATCAAACACTCCCAGGGCAGGTACAGCACGGGTTAGATACAGAGTAAAGCTCCCTCTACACTGTCCCATCAAACACTCCCAGGGCAGGTACAGCACGAGTTAGATACAGAGTAAAGCACACTCTGCACTGTCCCATCAAACACTCGCGGGGCAGGTACAGCACGGGTTAGATACAGAGTAAAGCTCCCTCTACACTGTCCCATCAAACACTTTCAGGGCAGGTACAGCACAGGTGAGATACAGAGTAAAGCTCCCTCTACACTGTCCCATCAAACACTCCCAGGGCAGGTACAGCACGGGTTAGATACAGAGTAAAGCTCCCTCTACACTGTCCCATCAAACACTCCAAGGGCAGGTACAGCACGGGTTAGATACAGAGTAAAGCTCCCTCTACACTGTCCCATCAAACACTCGCACAGCAGGTACAGCACGGGTTAGATACAGAGTAAAGCTCCCTCTACACTGTCCCATCAAACACTCCCAGGGCAGGTACAGCACGGGTGAGATAGAGAGTAAAGCTCCCTCTACACTGTGTCATCAAACACGCCCAGGGCAGATACAGCACAGGTTAGATACAGAGTAAAGCTCCCGCTACACTGTCCCATCAAACACTCCCAGGGCAGGTACAGTACAGGTTAGATAGAGAGTAAAGCTCCCTCTACACTGTCCCATCAAACACTCCCAGGGCAGGTACAGTACAGGTTAGATACAGAGTAAAGCTCCCTCTACACTGTCCCATCAAATACTCCCAGGGCAGGAAAAGCACTGGTAAGATACAGAGTAAAACTCCCTCTACACCGTCCCATCAAACACTCCCAGGGCAGGTACAGCACGAGTTAGATACAGAGTAAAGCTCCCTCTGTACTGTCCCATCAAACACTCCCAGGGCAGGTACAGCACGGGTTAGATACGGAGGAAAGCTCCCTCTACACTGTTCCATCAAACACTCCCAGGGCAGATACAGCACAGGTTAGATACAGAGTAAAGCTCCCGCTACACTGTCCCATCAAACACTCCCAGGGCAGTACAGCACGGGTTAGATGCAGAGTCAAGCTCCCGCTACACTGTCCCATCAAACAATCCTAGGTCAGGTACAGCACGGGTTAGATAGAGAGTAAAGCTCCCTGTACTCTGTCCCATCAAACACTCCCAGGGCAGGTAAAGCACGAGTTAGATACAGAGTAAAGCCCCCTCTGCACTGTCCCATCAAACACTCCCAGTGTAGATACAGCATGGGTTAGGAAGAGAGTAAAGCTCCCTCTACAATGCGTCATCAAGCACTACCAGGGCAGGTACAGCACGAGTTAGATACAGAGTAAACCTCCCTCTGCACTGTCCCATCAAACACACACAGGGCAGGTATAGCACGGGTTAGATAGAGAGTAAAGCTTCTTCTACACTGCGTCATCAAGCACTACCAGGGCAGGTACAGCACGAGTTAGATACAGAGTAAACCTCCCTCTGCACTGTCCCATCAAACACACACAGGGCAGGTACAGCACGGGTTAGATAGAGAGTAAAGCTTCTTCTACACTGTGTCATCAAACACTCCCAGGGCAGGTACAACATGGGTTAGTTACGGAGTAAAGCTCCCTCTACACTGTCCCATCAAACACTCCCAGGGCAGGTACAGCACGGATAGATACAGAGTAAAGCTGCCCCTACACTGTCCCATCAAACTCTCCCAGGGCAGGTACAGCATGGGTTAGAGACAGAATAAAGCTCCCTCTACACTGTCCCATCAATCACTCCCAGGGCAGCTACAGTACAGTTTAGATACAGAGTAAAGCTCCCTCTGCACTGTCCCATCAAACACTCCCAGGGCAGGTACAGCACGGGTTAGATACAGAGTAAAGCACAGTCTGCACTGTCCCATCAAACACTCGCAGAGCAGGTACAGCACGGGTTAGGTCCAGAGTAAAGCTCCCGCTACACTGTCCCATCAAACACTCCCAGGGCAGATACAACACGCGTTAGATACAGAGTAAAGCACACTCTGCACTGTCCCCATCAAACACTCGCGGGGCAGGTACAGCACGGGTTAGATACAGAGTAAAGCTCCCTCTACACTGTCCCATCAAACACTCCCAGGGCAGGTACAGCACGGGTTAGATACAGAGTAAAGCTCCCTCTACACTGTCCCATCAAACACTCCAAGGGCAGGTACAGCACGGGTTAGATACAGAGTAAAGCTCCCTCTACACTGTCCCATCAAACACTCCCAGGGCAGGTACAGCATGTGTTAGATACAGAGTAAAACTCCCTCTACACTGTCCCATCACACACTCCCAGGGCAGGTACAGCATGTGTTAGATACAGAGTAAAGCTCCCTCTACACTGTCCCATCACACACTCCCAGGGCAGGTACAGCACGGGTTAGATACAGAGTAAAGCTCCCTCTACATTGCCCCATCAAACACTCCCAGGGCAGGTACCACACGTGATAGATACAGAGTAAAGGTCCCTCTGCACTGTCCCATCAAACACTCGCAGGGCAGGTAAAGCACGGGTTAGATTCAGAGTAAAGCTCCCTCTACACTGTCCCATCAAACATTCCCAGGGCAGGTACAGCACGGGTTAGATACAGAGTAAAGCTACCTCGACACTGTCCCATCAAACATTCCCAATGGCAAGTATAGCACTGGTTAGATACAGAGTAAAGCTCCCTCTACACTGTCCCAATAAACACTCCCAGGGCAGGTACAGCACGGGCTAGATACAAAATAAAGCTACCTCGACACTGTCCTATCAAACACTCCAAGGGCAGGTACAACACGGGTTAGTTACGGAGTAAAGCTCAGTTGACACTGTCCCATCAAACACACCCAGGGCAGGGACTGCACGGGTTAGATATGAGTAAAAGCTCCCTCTACACTGTCCCATCAAACACTCCCAGGGCAGGTACAGCATCGGTTAGATACGGAGTAAAGCTACCTCTACACTGTCCCATCAAACACTCCCAGGGCAGATACAGCACGGGTTGGAAACAGAGTAAAGCTCCCTCTACAATGCGTCATCAAACACTCCCAGGGCAGGTACAGCACGGGTTCGATACAGAGTAAAGCTCCCTCTACACTGTCCCATCAAACAATCCCAAGGCAGGTACAGCATGGGGTAGATACAGAGTAAAGCTCCCTCTACACTGTCCCATCAAACACTCCCAGGGCAGGTACAGCATGGGGTAGATACAGAATAAATCTCCCTCTGCACTGTCCCATCAAACACTCCCAGGGCAGATACAGCACGGGTTAGATACAGAGTAAATTTCCCTCTACACTGCCTCATCAAACACTCCCAGGGCAGGTACAGCACGGGTTAGATACAGAGTAAAGCTCCCTCTACACTGTCCCATCAAACACTCCCAGGGCAGGTACAGCACGAGTTAGATACAGAGTAAAGCACACTCTGCACTGTCCCATCAAACACTCGCGGGGCAGGTACAGCACGGGTTAGATACAGAGTAAAGCTCCCTCTACACTGTCCCATCAAACACTTTCAGGGCAGGTCCAGCACAGGTTAGATACAGAGTAAAGCTCCCTCTACACTGTCCCATCAAACACTCCCAGGGCAGGTACAGCACGGGTTAGATACAGAGTAAAGCTCCCTCTACACTGTCCCATCAAACACTCCAAGGGCAGGTACAGCACGGGTTAGATACAGAGTAAAGCTCCCTCTACACTGTCCCATCAAACACTCCCAGGGCAGGTACAGCATGTGTTAGATACAGAGTAAAACTCCCTCTACACTGTCCCATCACACACTCCCAGGGCAGGTACAGCATGTGTTAGATACAGAGTAAAGCTCCCTCTACACTGTCCCATCACACACTCCCAGGGCAGGTACAGCACGGGTTAGATACAGAGTAAAGCTCCCTCTACATTGCCCCATCAAACACTCCCAGGGCAGGTACCACACGTGATAGATACAGAGTAAAGGTCCCTCTGCACTGTCCCATCAAACACTCGCAGGGCAGGTAAAGCACGGGTTAGATACAGAGTAAAGCTCCCTCTACACTGCCCCATCAAACAATCCCAAGGCAGGTACAGCATGGGGTAGATACAGAATAAATCTCCCTCTGCACTGTCCCATCAAACACTCCCAGGGCAGATACAGCACGGGTTAGATACAGAGTAAATTTCCCTCTACACTGCCTCATCAAACACTCCCAGGGCAGGTACAGCACGGGTTAGATACAGAGTAAAGCTCCCTCTACACTGTCCCATCAAACACTCCCAGGGCAGGTACAGCACGAGTTAGATACAGAGTAAAGCACACTCTGCACTGTCCCATCAAACACTCGCGGGGCAGGTACAGCACGGGTTAGATACAGAGTAAAGCTCCCTCTACACTGTCCCATCAAACACTTTCAGGGCAGGTACAGCACAGGTGAGATACAGAGTAAAGCTCCCTCTACACTGTCCCATCAAACACTCCCAGGGCAGGTACAGCACGGGTTAGATACAGAGTAAAGCTCCCTCTACACTGTCCCATCAAACACTCCAAGGGCAGGTACAGCACGGGTTAGATACAGAGTAAAGCTCCCTCTACACTGTCCCATCAAACACTCGCACAGCAGGTACAGCACGGGTTAGATACAGAGTAAAGCTCCCTCTACACTGTCCCATCAAACACTCCCAGGGCAGGTACAGCACGGGTGAGATAGAGAGTAAAGCTCCCTCTACACTGTGTCATCAAACACGCCCATGGAAGGTACAGTACGGGTTCAATACAGAGTAAAGCTCCCTCTACACTGTCTCATCAAACACTCCCAGGGCAGGTACAGCACGGGATAGATACAGAGTAAATATCCCTGTACACTATCCCATCAAACACTCCCACAGCAGGTACAGCACGGGTTAGATACGGAGTAAAGCTCCCTCGACACTATCCCATAAAACACTCCCAGGGCAGATACAGCACAGGTTAGATAGAGAGTAAAGCTCCCTCTACACTGTCCCATCAAACACTCCCAGGGCAGGTACAGTACAGGTTAGATACAGAGTAAAGCTCCCTCTACACTGTCCCATCAAACACTTCCAGGGCAGGTACAGCACGGGTTAGATACAGAGTAAAGATCCCTGTACTCTGTCCTACCAAACACTCTCCGGGCAGACACAGCACAGGTTAGATAGAGAGTAAAGCTCCCTCTACACTGTCCCATCAAATACTCCCAGGGCAGGAAAAGCACTGGTAAGATACAGAGTAAAACTCCCTCTACACCGTCCCATCAAACACTCCCAGGGCAGGTACAGCACGAGTTAGATACAGAGTAAAGCTCCCTCTGCACTGTCCCATCAAACACTCCCAGGGCAGGTACAGCACGGGTTCGATACGGAGGAAAGCTCCCTCTACACTGTTCCATCAAACACTCCCAGGGCAGATACAGCACAGGTTAGATACAGAGTAAAGCTCCCGCTACACTGTCCCATCAAACACTCCCAGGGCAGGTACAGTACAGGTTAGATAGAGAGTAAAGCTCCCTCTACACTGTCCCATCAAACACTCCCAGGGCAGGTACAGTACAGGTTAGATACAGAGTAAAGCTCCCTCTACACTGTCCCATCAAATACTCCCAGGGCAGGTACAGCATCGGTTAGATACGGAGTAAAGCTACCTCTACACTGTCCCATCAAACACTCCCAGGGCAGATACAGCACGGGTTGGAAACAGAGTAAAGCTCCCTCTACAATGCGTCATCAAACACTCCCAGGGCAGGTACAGCACGGGTTCGATACAGAGTAAAGCTCCCTCTACACTGTCCCATCAAACAATCCCAAGGCAGGTACAGCATGGGGTAGATACAGAGTAAAGCTCCCTCTACACTGTCCCATCAAACACTCCCAGGGCAGGTACAGCATGGGGTAGATACAGAATAAATCTCCCTCTGCACTGTCCCATCAAACACTCCCAGGGCAGATACAGCACGGGTTAGATACAGAGTAAATTTCCCTCTACACTGCCTCATCAAACACTCCCAGGGCAGGTACAGCACGGGTTAGATACAGAGTAAAGCTCCCTCTACACTGTCCCATCAAACACTCCCAGGGCAGGTACAGCACGAGTTAGATACAGAGTAAAGCACACTCTGCACTGTCCCATCAAACACTCGCGGGGCAGGTACAGCACGGGTTAGATACAGAGTAAAGCTCCCTCTACACTGTCCCATCAAACACTTTCAGGGCAGGTCCAGCACAGGTTAGATACAGAGTAAAGCTCCCTCTACACTGTCCCATCAAACACTCCCAGGGCAGGTACAGCACGGGTTAGATACAGAGTAAAGCTCCCTCTACACTGTCCCATCAAACACTCCAAGGGCAGGTACAGCACGGGTTAGATACAGAGTAAAGCTCCCTCTACACTGTCCCATCAAACACTCCCAGGGCAGGTACAGCATGTGTTAGATACAGAGTAAAACTCCCTCTACACTGTCCCATCACACACTCCCAGGGCAGGTACAGCATGTGTTAGATACAGAGTAAAGCTCCCTCTACACTGTCCCATCACACACTCCCAGGGCAGGTACAGCACGGGTTAGATACAGAGTAAAGCTCCCTCTACATTGCCCCATCAAACACTCCCAGGGCAGGTACCACACGTGATAGATACAGAGTAAAGGTCCCTCTGCACTGTCCCATCAAACACTCGCAGGGCAGGTAAAGCACGGGTTAGATACAGAGTAAAGCTCCCTCTACACTGCCCCATCAAACAATCCCAAGGCAGGTACAGCATGGGGTAGATACAGAATAAATCTCCCTCTGCACTGTCCCATCAAACACTCCCAGGGCAGATACAGCACGGGTTAGATACAGAGTAAATTTCCCTCTACACTGCCTCATCAAACACTCCCAGGGCAGGTACAGCACGGGTTAGATACAGAGTAAAGCTCCCTCTACACTGTCCCATCAAACACTCCCAGGGCAGGTACAGCACGAGTTAGATACAGAGTAAAGCACACTCTGCACTGTCCCATCAAACACTCGCGGGGCAGGTACAGCACGGGTTAGATACAGAGTAAAGCTCCCTCTACACTGTCCCATCAAACACTTTCAGGGCAGGTACAGCACAGGTGAGATACAGAGTAAAGCTCCCTCTACACTGTCCCATCAAACACTCCCAGGGCAGGTACAGCACGGGTTAGATACAGAGTAAAGCTCCCTCTACACTGTCCCATCAAACACTCCAAGGGCAGGTACAGCACGGGTTAGATACAGAGTAAAGCTCCCTCTACACTGTCCCATCAAACACTCGCACAGCAGGTACAGCACGGGTTAGATACAGAGTAAAGCTCCCTCTACACTGTCCCATCAAACACTCCCAGGGCAGGTACAGCACGGGTGAGATAGAGAGTAAAGCTCCCTCTACACTGTGTCATCAAACACGCCCATGGAAGGTACAGTACGGGTTCAATACAGAGTAAAGCTCCCTCTACACTGTCTCATCAAACACTCCCAGGGCAGGTACAGCACGGGATAGATACAGAGTAAATATCCCTGTACACTATCCCATCAAACACTCCCACAGCAGGTACAGCACGGGTTAGATACGGAGTAAAGCTCCCTCGACACTATCCCATAAAACACTCCCAGGGCAGATACAGCACAGGTTAGATAGAGAGTAAAGCTCCCTCTACACTGTCCCATCAAACACTCCCAGGGCAGGTACAGTACAGGTTAGATACAGAGTAAAGCTCCCTCTACACTGTCCCATCAAACACTTCCAGGGCAGGTACAGCACGGGTTAGATACAGAGTAAAGATCCCTGTACTCTGTCCTACCAAACACTCTCCGGGCAGACACAGCACAGGTTAGATAGAGAGTAAAGCTCCCTCTACACTGTCCCATCAAATACTCCCAGGGCAGGAAAAGCACTGGTAAGATACAGAGTAAAACTCCCTCTACACCGTCCCATCAAACACTCCCAGGGCAGGTACAGCACGAGTTAGATACAGAGTAAAGCTCCCTCTGCACTGTCCCATCAAACACTCCCAGGGCAGGTACAGCACGGGTTCGATACGGAGGAAAGCTCCCTCTACACTGTTCCATCAAACACTCCCAGGGCAGATACAGCACAGGTTAGATACAGAGTAAAGCTCCCGCTACACTGTCCCATCAAACACTCCCAGGGCAGGTACAGTACAGGTTAGATAGAGAGTAAAGCTCCCTCTACACTGTCCCATCAAACACTCCCAGGGCAGGTACAGTACAGGTTAGATACAGAGTAAAGCTCCCTCTACACTGTCCCATCAAATACTCCCAGGGCAGGAAAAGCACTGGTAAGATACAGAGTAAAACTCCCTCTACACCGTCCCATCAAACACTCCCAGGGCAGGTACAGCACGAGTTAGATACAGAGTAAAGCTCCCTCTGTACTGTCCCATCAAACACTCCCAGGGCAGGTACAGCACGGGTTAGATACGGAGGAAAGCTCCCTCTACACTGTTCCATCAAACACTCCCAGGGCAGATACAGCACAGGTTAGATACAGAGTAAAGCTCCCGCTACACTGTCCCATCAAACACTCCCAGGGCAGGTACAGCACGGGTTAGATGCAGAGTCAAGCTCCCTCTACACTGTCCCATCAAACAATCCTAGGTCAGGTACAGCACGGGTTAGATAGAGAGTAAAGCTCCCTGTACTCTGTCCCATCAAACACTCCCAGGGCAGGTAAAGCACGAGTTAGATACAGAGTAAAGCCCCCTCTGCACTGTCCCATCAAACACTCCCAGTGTAGATACAGCATGGGTTAGGAAGAGAGTAAAGCTCCCTCTACAATGCGTCATCAAGCACTACCAGGGCAGGTACAGCACGAGTTAGATACAGAGTAAACCTCCCTCTGCACTGTCCCATCAAACACACACAGGGCAGGTACAGCACGGGTTAGATAGAGAGTAAAGCTTCTTCTACACTGCGTCATCAAGCACTACCAGGGCAGGTACAGCACGAGTTAGATACAGAGTAAACCTCCCTCTGCACTGTCCCATCAAACACTCCCAGGGCAGGTACAGCACGCGTTAGATACAGAGTAAAGCTCCCTCTACACTGTCCCATCAAACACTCCCAGGGCAGGTACAGCACGGGTTAGGTACAGAGTAAAGCTCCCGCTACACTGTCCCATCAAACACTCCCAGGGCAGATACAACACGCGTTAGATACAGAGTAAAGCACACTCTGCACTGTCCCATCAAACACTCCCAGGGCAGGTACAGCACGGGTTAGGTACAGAGCAAAGCTCCCTCTACACTGTCCCATCAAACACTTCCAGGGCAGGTACAGCATGGGTTAGAAAAAGAGTAAAGCTCCCTCTACACTGTCCCATCAAACACTCCCAGGGCAGGTACAGCACGGGTTAGATACAGAGTAAAGCTCCCTCTACACTGTCCCATCAAACACTCCCAGGGCAGATACAGCACGGGTTAGATACAGAGTAAATTTCCCTCTACACTGTCCCATCAAACACTCCCAGGGCAGGTACAGCACGGGTTAGATACAGAGTCAAGCTCCCTCTACACTGTCCCATCAAACACTTCCAGGGCAGGTACAGCACAGGGTTAGATACAGAGTAAAGCTCCCTCTGCACTGTCCCATCAAACACTCCCAGGGCAGGTACAGCATGGGTTAGATACAGAGTAAAGCTCCCTCTACACTGTCCCGTCAAACACTCCCAGGGCAGGTACAGCACGGGTTAGATACAGAGTAAAGCTCCCTCTACACTGTCCATCAAACACTCCTAGGGCAGGTACAGCACGGGTTAGATACAAAGTAAAGCTCCCTTTACACTGTCCCATCAAACACTCCCAGGGCAGGTACAGCACGGGTTAGATGCAGAGTAAAGCTCCCTCTGCACTGTCCCATCAAACACTCCCAGGGCAGGTACAGCACGGGTTAGGTACAGAGCAAAGCTCCCTCTACACTGTCCCATCAAACACTTCCAGGGCAGGTACAGCACGGGTTAGATACAGAGTAAAGCTCCCTCTACACTGTCCCATCAAACACGCCCAGGGCAGGTACAGCACGGGTTAGATGCAGAGTAAAGCTCCCTCTACACTGTCCAATCAAACACTCCCAGGGCAGGGACAGCACGGGCTAGATACAGAATAAAGTTCTGTCTATACTGTCCCATCAAACACTGTCAGGGCAGATACGGCACGGGTTAGATACAGAGTAAAGCTCCCTCTAAAATGCGTCATCAAACACTCACAGGGCAGGTCCAGCACTGGTTAGATGCAGAGTAAAGCTCCCTCTACACTGTCCCATCAAACACTCCCAGGGCAGGTACAGCACGGGTTAGATACAGAGTAAAGCTCTCTCTACACTGTCCCATCAAACACACCCAGGGCAGGAACAGTACGGGTTAGATACAGAGTAAAGCTCCCTCTACACTGTCCCATTAAACACTCCCAGGGCAGGTACAGCTCGGGTTAGATACAGAGTAAAGCTCCCTCTACGCTGTCCCATCAAACACTCCCAGGGCACGTACAGCACGGGATAGATAGAGAGTAAAGATCCGGTGGCATAGTGGTTAGCACTGGTGCCTCACAGCGCCGGGGACCCGGGTTCGAATCTGACCTCGGGTGACTGTCTGTGTGGAGTTTGCACATTCTCCCCGTGTCTGCGTGGGTTTCCTCCGGGTGCTCCGGTTTCCTCCCACAGTCCAAAAATGTGTGGGTTAGGTTGATTTGGCTATGATAAATTGACCCTTAGTGTTAGGGGGGGATTAAATATGTGGGGTTATTGGGATATGTTAGGGGGAATTAAATACGTGGGGTTATGGGGGTAGGGTGGGATATGTGTACTGTGGGGATTAAAGCAGGGACAGGGTACTGGACTTGGATGATCAGCCATGATCGTATTGAATGGTGGAGCAGGCTCGACGGGCCGAATGGCCTACTCCTGCTCCTAGATTCTATGTTTCCCTGTACACTATCCCATCAACCAGTCCCAGGGCAGGTACAGCACGGGTTAGATACGGAGTAAAGCTCCCTCTACACTGTCCCATCAAACACTCCCAGGGCAGATACAGCACGGGTTAGATAGAGAATAAAGCTCCCTCTGCACTGTCCCATCAAACACTCCCAGGGCAGCTACAGTACGGGTTAGATACAGAGTAAAGCTCGCTCAACACTGTCCCATCAAACACTTCCAGGGCAGGTACAGCACAGGTTAGATACAGAGTAAAGCTCTTTGTACTCTGTCCCTTTCAAACACTCCCAGGACAGGTAAAGCACGGGTTAGATACAGAGTAACGATCCCTGTATTCTGTCCTAAGAAACACTCCCAGGGTAGCTACAGCACGGGATAGATACAGAGTAAAGATCCCTGTACACTATCCCATCAAACACTCCCAGGGCAGGTACAGCACGGGTTAGATACGGAGCAAATTTCCCTCTACACTGTTCCATCAAACACTCCCATGGCAGATACAGCACAGGTTAGATAGAGAGTAAAACTCCCGCTACACTGTCCCCTCAAACAATCCTAGGGCAGGTACAGCACGTGTTAGATACAGAGTAAAGCTCCCTGTACTCTGTCCCATCAAACACTCCCAGGGCAGGTTCAGCACGGGTTAGATAAGGAGTAAAGCTCCCTCTACACTGCCTCATCAAACACTCCCAGGGCAGGTACAGCATGGGTTAGAGACAGAATAAAGCTCCCTCTACACTATCCCATCAAACACTCCCAGGGCAGATACAGCACGGGTTAGATACAGAGTAAATTTCCCTCTACACTGTCCCATCAAACACTCGCAGGGTAGGTACAACAGGGGCTAGATACAGAGTCAAGCTCCCTCTACTCTGTCTCATCAAACACTTCCAGGGCAGGTACAGCACAGGTTAGATACAGAATAAAGCTCCCTCTGCACTGTCCGATCAAAGTCTCCCAGGGCAGGTACAGCATGGGTTAGATACAGAGTAAAACTCCATCTACGCTGTCCCGTCAAACACTCCCAGGGCAGATACAGCACGGGTTAGATACAGAGTAAAGTTCCCTCTACACTGTGTCATCAAACACGCCCAGGGCAGGTACAGCACGGGTTAGATACAAAGTAAAGCTCCCTGTACACTGTCCCATCAAACACTACCAGGCAGGTACAGCACGGGTTAGGTACAGAGTAAAGCTCCCTCTGCACTGTCCCATCAAACACTCCCAGGGCAGGTACAGCACGGGTTAGATACAGAGTAAAGCTCCCGCTACACTGTCCAATCAAACACTCCTAGGGCAGGTACAGCACGGGTTAGATACAGAGTAAAGCTCCCTTTACACTGTCCCATCAAACACGCCCAGGGCAGGTACAGCACGGGTTAGATGCAGAGTAAAGCTCCCTCTACACTGTCCAATCAAACACTCCCAGGGCAGGTACAGCACGGGCTAGATACAGAATAAAGTTCTGTCCACACTGTCCCATCAAACACTGTCAGGGCAGATACGGCACGGGTTAGATACAGAGTAAAGCTCCCTCTAAAATGCGTCATCAAACACTCACAGGGCAGGTCCAGCACTGGTTAGATGCAGAATAAAGTTCTGTCTACACTGTCCCATCAAACACTCCCAGGGCAGGTACAGCACGGGTTAGATACAGAGTAAAGCTCCCTCTACACTGTCCCATCAAACACACCCAGGGCAGGAACAGTACGGGTTAGATACAGAGTAAAGCTCCCTCTACACTGTCCCATTAAACACTCCCAGGGCAGGTACAGCTCGGGTTAGATACAGAGTAAAGCTCCCTCTACGCTGTCCCATCAAACACTCCCAGGGCACGTACAGCACGGGATAGATAGAGAGTAAAGATCCGGTGGCATAGTGGTTAGCACTGGTGCCTCACAGCGCCGGGGACCCGGGTTCGAATCTGACCTCGGGTGACTGTCTGTGTGGAGTTTGCACATTCTCCCCGTGTCTGCGTGGGGGTGCTCCGGTTTCCTCCCACAGTCCAAAAATGTGTGGGTTAGGTTGATTTGGCTATGATAAATTGACCCTTAGTGTTAGGGGGGGATTAAATATGTGGGGTTATTGGGATATGTTAGGGGGAATTAAATACGTGGGGTTATGGGGGTAGGGTGGGATATGTGTACTGTGGGGATTAAAGCAGGGACAGGGTACTGGACTTGGATGATCAGCCATGATCGTATTGAATGGTGGAGCAGGCTCGACGGGCCGAATGGCCTACTCCTGCTCCTAGATTCTATGTTTCCCTGTACACTATCCCATCAACCAGTCCCAGGGCAGGTACAGCACGGGTTAGATACGGAGTAAAGCTCCCTCTACACTGTCCCATCAAACACTCCCAGGGCAGATACAGCACGGGTTAGATAGAGAATAAAGCTCCCTCTGCACTGTCCCATCAAACACTCCCAGGGCAGCTACAGTACGGGTTAGATACAGAGTAAAGCTCGCTCAACACTGTCCCATCAAACACTTCCAGGGCAGGTACAGCACAGGTTAGATACAGAGTAAAGCTCTTTGTACTCTGTCCCTTTCAAACACTCCCAGGACAGGTAAAGCACGGGTTAGATACAGAGTAATGATCCCTGTATTCTGTCCTAAGAAACACTCCCAGGGTAGCTACAGCACGGGATAGATACAGAGTAAAGATCCCTGTACACTATCCCATCAAACACTCCCAGGGCAGGTACAGCACGGGTTAGATACGGAGCAAATTTCCCTCTACACTGTTCCATCAAACACTCCCATGGCAGATACAGCACAGGTTAGATAGAGAGTAAAACTCCCGCTACACTGTCCCCTCAAACAATCCTAGGGCAGGTACAGCACGTGTTAGATACAGAGTAAAGCTCCCTGTACTCTGTCCCATCAAACACTCCCAGGGCAGGTTCAGCACGGGTTAGATAAGGAGTAAAGCTCCCTCTACACTGCCTCATCAAACACTCCCAGGGCAGGTACAGCATGGGTTAGAGACAGAATAAAGCTCCCTCTACACTATCCCATCAAACACTCCCAGGGCAGATACAGCACGGGTTAGATACAGAGTAAATTTCCCTCTACACTGTCCCATCAAACACTCGCAGGGTAGGTACAACAGGGGCTAGATACAGAGTCAAGCTCCCTCTACTCTGTCTCATCAAACACTTCCAGGGCAGGTACAGCACAGGTTAGATACAGAATAAAGCTCCCTCTGCACTGTCCGATCAAACACTCCCAGGGCACGTACAGCACGGGATAGATAGAGAGTAAAGATCCGGTGGCATAGTGGTTAGCACTGGTGCCTCACAGCGCCGGGGACCCGGGTTCGAATCTGACCTCGGGTGACTGTCTGTGTGGAGTTTGCACATTCTCCCCGTGTCTGCGTGGGTTTCCTCCGGGTGCTCCGGTTTCCTCCCACAGTCCAAAAATGTGTGGGTTAGGTTGATTTGGCTATGATAAATTGACCCTTAGTGTTAGGGGGGGATTAAATATGTGGGGTTATTGGGATATGTTAGGGGGAATTAAATACATGGGGGTAGGGTGGGATATGTGTACTGTGGGGATTAAAGCAGGGACAGGGTACTGGACTTGGATGATCAGCCATGATCGTATTGAATGGTGGAGCAGGCTCGACGGGCCGAATGGCCTACTCCTGCTCCTAGATTCTATGTTTCCATGTTTCTATCCCTGTACACTATCCCATCAACCAGTCCCAGGGCAGGTACAGCACGGGTTAGATACGGAGTAAAGCTCCCTCTACACTGTCCCATCAAACACTCCCAGGGCAGATACAGCACGGGTTAGATAGAGAATAAAGCTCCCTCTGCACTGTCCCATCAAA
>JASTWF010000612.1:125537-284453 GCA_030390025.1 Squalus acanthias | reverse complement strand
CCCCCCCTACACTGACCTCCCCCTACACTGCTCACCTAGTGGACAGGTACAAAAAATGATTTAGAAGACTAACAGAATGTTGTCCTTTATCTCGATGTCTGGAAATAAAGGGATGGAAGTTATGTTACAGATGTAGAGAGCTCTGGCTAGACCCCATCTAGAGCACTGCATTCAGTTCTGGGCACTGCACCACAGGAAGATATATTGGTATTAGAGGGGGTGCAGCGCAGATGTAGAAGATCAAGGGGTGATATAATTGAGGTGTTTAAGATGTTTAAAGGATTTGATAGGGTAGATAGAGGGTAACCGTTTCCTCTGGTAGGAGAGTGCAGAAGAAGGGGCATAACCTAAAAATTAGAGCTCAGGCCATTCGGGGTGATGTCATGAAGTACTTCTTCACACAAAGGTTAGTGGAAATCAGGATCTCGCTCCTGCAAAAATCTGTTGAGGCTGAGGGGTCAATTGAAAATTTTGAAACTGAGATTGATAGATTTTTGTTCGTCAAGGATATTAAGGGTTACGGAACCAAGGCGACTAGATGGAGTGAAGGTACAGATCAGCCATGATCTAATTGAATGGTGGAACAGACTCGAGGGTCAGAATGATCGACTCTTGTTTCTATGTTCCTTCCTATGTTCCTGAAGGATAGTGAGAGAGGAGGATGATGGGCATTTGGAGTATACCCTTAAGGAGGCAGCAACGAGTGACATGATGGTCCCTTTGAAAAATGCTGAGAGGGGCACAAAGGTGAACCATCAACTTGTTCAAGGTGCATTCAAGCCTGGGATGGTGGCAGGAGAGTAGGAAGGCTGAGAACCAGTGGGGAGTTGGAGTAGGGATTGTGTGGTAAAGCTGAAAAGGAGAGAAATGAAAGATGACATGGCTGGGTGACAGGACGGGAAGGAGAGAGGAGAAAAGTACCTGAGAAGACGTGAAAAATAAAAAGGGAGATAGAAGTAATGGGCTTGGTCTGGAGCAACAGCCAAAATGTGCACCTGAATGGGCACAAAGGGAATATTATATATTGGCATGGCAGAGATTAAGAAGACAGAACAAAGACTATATGAAACAGTCCTAAGTTAAGATCTGAGGGTCTGGAAGGAATTTGACTTTTAGACAGCGTGGAGTCAACTTGGAACATTTGTGAACCAATATGTTTGGAGTCAGTAGTGGAGAGGAGGATGGATTCAGAAACTGTTTGCGGGACAGAGTATCAGTTGAGGCACTGGTGGAGGTTGTCAAGTGGAATCAGAGGGCTGAGGAGGAGTGGAGAGTTGACTGTGAGCCAGTAGAGGTTGATCCTGTAGTCCAGCGGAGGTGCATATTGGCCTCTGGTGTTAGTAGTGCACACCAGTGGGTCTGGTGGACCAGCAGAGGAGCGTGGAGCAGTGAGAGTGAAACCCTGGGACCAAAAGCAGTGAAGACTGAAGAACCAGGGGAGTGGGAACAATAAATCCAAGTGATCAGGGCGAATGGAGAGTTGGCTGAAAAGATATAAAAGATGCTGGATACGTTAACCTCCTTCTCACGTGCACCTCTTGCTTTCCTGCCCTCCCCTCACCACAACTCCACCCTTGTGCCTTCCTTATTTCATACACCTATGAAATGCAGCCTGCACACCCAGTGGTTGACCAAGAAGAGGGAGAGGAGAGTGAAGAAGAAGAAACATTGTCACTCGATTTCACACTCCAAGCCACCAGCTACACAAGGTCGACCTGTAACGCCATCTGCAGTCTTCCCCACTGACGGTCAGCAGCCTTCTACCAGCCATAGAAACATAGAAGATAGGAGCAGGAGTAGGCCATTCGGCCCCTCGAGCCTGCTCCGCCATTCGATGAGATCATGGCTGATCATCTAAACTCAGTACCCTGTACCTGCCTTCTCCCCATATCCCTTGATACCTTTAGCTTTAAGAAATATATCTAACTCATCCTTGAATATATTTAATGACTTCGCCTCAACTACCTTCTGTGGTAGAGAATTCCACAGGTTCACCACTCTCTGGGTGAAGAAATTCTTCCTCATTTCTGTCCTAAATGGTTTACCCGTTATCCGTAGATTATGACCCCTGGTTCTGGACTCTCCGACCATCGGGAACATTCTTCCTGCATCTAGTTTGTCCAGACCTGTCAGAATTTTATATGTTTCGATGAGATCCCCTCTCATTCTTCTATACTCCAGTGAGTATAAGCCCAATCGACCCAATCTCTCCTCATATGTCATTCCTGCCATCCCAGGTATCAGCCTTGTGAATCTTCGCTGAACTCCTTCCATGGCAAGAACATCCTTCCTCAGATAAGGCGACCAAAATTGCACACAGTACTCAAGGTGTGGTCTCACCAAGGCCCTGTACAACTGCAGCAGGACATCCCTGTTCCTATACTCAAACCCTTTCGCTATGAAGGCCAACATACCATTTGCCTTCTTCACCGCCTGCTGCACCTGCATGCTTACTTTCAGCGACTGGTGCACAAGGACACCCAGGTCTCGTTGCACTTCCCCTTCTCCCAATCTATTGCCATTCAGATAATAGTCTGCCTTTCTGTTTTTGACACCAAAGTGGATAACCTCGCACTTATCCACGTTATATTGCATCTGCCACGCTTCTGCCCACTCACCCAACCTGTCCAGATCATCCTGGAGTTTCTCGCTATCCTCCTCGCTGCACACACTCCCACCCAGCTTTGTGTCATCTGCAAACTTGGAGATATTACATTTAATTCCCTTATCTAGATCATTAATGTATATTGTGAATAGCTGGGGTCCAAGGACCGATCCCTGCGGTACCCCACTAGTCACTGCTTGCTACTCGGAAAAAGACCCATTAATTCCTACTCTCTGCTTTCTGTCCGCCAACCAGTTCTCTATCCAAGTCAATACCTTGCCCCCAATCCCATGTGCCTTAACTTTACCCGCTAATCTCTTATGCGGGACCTTATCGAAAGCCTTCTGAAAGTCCAAATACACCACATCTACTGGTTCTCCCTTATCTATTCTACCAGTTACATCCTCAAAAAATTCCAGTAGATTAGTCAAGCACGATTTACCTTTTGTAAATCCATGTTGACTTTGTCCGATCCTGTCACTGTTTTTCAAATACTCAGCTATTACATCCTTTATAATGGACTCTAGCATTTTCCCCACTACCGATGTCCGGCTTAATTCCCCGCTTTCTCTCTACCACCCTTTTTGAATAGTGGGGTAACATTAGCTACCCTCCAATCCATGGGTACAGTTCCAGATTCCATCGAATGTTGGAAGATGATCAGCAATGCATCTACTATTTCTAGGGCCACTTCCTTAAGTACCCTAGGATGTAGATTATCAGGCCCTGGGGATTTATCGGCCTTCAATACCGTCAATTTCCCTAACACCATTTCCCTGCAAATACTGATTTCTTTCAGTTCCTCCCTTTCATCAGACCGTATGTTCTCTAACATCTCTGGGAGGTTATTTGTGTCCTCCTTTGTGAAGACAGAACCAAAATATGCATTTAATTGGGCTGCCATTTCTTTGTTCCCCATTATAACTTCCCCCGCTTCTGACTGCAAGGGACCTACACTTGATTTCACTAATCTTTTTCTCTTCACATATCTATAAAAGCTCTTACAGTCAGTTTTTATGTTCCCAGCAAGCTTACTTTCATATTCTATTTTCCCCTTCTTAATTAATCCCTTTGTCCTCCTTTGTTGAATCCTAAACTGCTCCCAATCCTCAGGGCTACTGCTTTTTCTGGCCAATTTATATGCCCTCTCCTTGGATCTTATGCTATCCCTAATTTCCCTTGTTAGCCACGGTTGAGTCACCCTTTTTATTTTATTCTTATGCCACACTGGGATGTACAAATTCAGTAGTTCATCCATGCAGTCTTTGAATGTTTGCCATTGCCTATCCACCGTCAACCCCTTGAGTGACATTCCCCAATCAATCCTACCCAATTCGCGCCTCATACCATCGTAGTTTCCTTTATTTAAATTCAGGAGCCTAGTCTCTGATTCAACTACTTCACTCTCCATCCTAATGAAGAATTCTATCATATTATGATCACTCTGACCCAAGGGGCCTCGTACAACAAGATTGCTAATTAATCCTTTCTCGTTGCATAATACCCAGTCTAAGATGGCCTGATCTCTGGTTGGTTCCTCGACATATTGTTCCAGAAAACCATCTCATAAACATTCTAGGAATTCCTCCTCCACAGTATTTTTACTAATTTGGTTAGCCCAATCTATATGTAAATTAAAGTCACCCATGATGACTGCTGTGCCCTTACTGCATGCTTCTCTAATTTCCCTTTTAATGCCGTCCCCAACCTCCGTATTACTGTTTGGAGGTCTATATACCACTCCCACTAACGTTTTCTGCCCCTTGTTATTTCTCAGTTCTACCCATACAGTCTCCGCATCATCAGAGCTAATATCCTTCCTTTCAATTGTGTTAATCCCCTCTTTAACCAGCAATGCTACCCCACCTCCCTTTCTTTTTTGCCTATCTTTCCTAAATATTGAATAACCCTGGATGTTGAGTTCCCAGCCTTGGCCACCCTGGAGCCATGTTTCTGTAATCCCAATCAAATCGTATTCATTTACCTCTATTTGCGCAGCTAATTCATCCACCTTGTTCCGAATGCTCCTTGCATTAAAACACAAAGGGGTAAAAATTGAGTCGCGCCCCATTTGGGGCGTTAACCTCGCCGGGGCGCGACTTTTAGCGCCCCGAAAAAATTAGCGGCCCCGCGCCGGAACTTCAGTGGTTGCGCCCCAAGAGGGAAGCGGGGCGCAACTGGAAGCACCCCGCATCCCTCTTGGGGCGCTGCGAGTGAATATCCTGGCGCTACGTGCCGCAGCGCCACGCGCTGCGGCACGTCGCGCCGCGGTATTGCAGGCCTTCCTCCCCTTCTTAAAGGGGAGGGGCCTTGCGCAGCGCGAACCGGGGCCCAGCTGGGCTCCCAGGGATCGGGAGTGCCGGCAAAAGAGCCCGGCACTCAAGAGAAGTGCCGGGCTCTTGGAGCGCAGCCGGCACTTCACGGTGGGGGGGCTTCACGGGGGCCGGGGACAGCAACGGGGGCAGGTGCTGGCAGGCGGCCAGCAACAAAAATGGCCGCCTGCCACCTCCCCTTTAAATATCGCCGCCCCGGCCGCACGTACGCCCCCCTGAACCCGTCGGACATAGCGTCTGGCGGTAAATCAGGGGGCGCGACTGAAGATCACGGCCGGGGCGCGAGCGGGGCGCTGCGCACGACGATGACGTCATCGCCGGCGGCGCAGCGCCACAGGGCGCTGCCGCCGCCGCTAACCTCCCACTAAATTTTTCGGGAGGCGTGGGCGGCGCTGCGCCCGGGCGTTAGCTGCTTTACGCCCCATTAGCGCCCATTTAAGGCGCTAACGGGAGGCGCAAGCAGCTGAATTTTTCCCCCAAAGCCTTCAGGCTTGTTTTTTTAACACTCTCAGACCTATATGAATTATTATTTACTGTGACCATGTTTGATTTAAACCGTTGAGTTCTTTGCCTTCTACTTTTGTTTTTCTCCTTCCTGTCTTTAGCTTTTATCCTTATTTCCCTTTCCTCTGTCTCCCTGCTCAGGTTCCCAACCCCCTGCCACTTTAGTTTAAACCCTCCCCAACAGCACTAGCAAACACTCCCCCTAGGACATCGGTCCCGGCCCTGCCCAGGTGCAGACCGTCCCGTTTGTACTGGTCCCACCTCCCCCAGAACTGGTTCCAATGTCCAAGGAATTTGAATCCCTCCCCCTTGCACCATTCTTCTAGCCACGTATTCATTTGAAATATCCTCCTATTTCTACTCTGACTAGCACGTGGCACTGGTAGCAATCCTGAGATTACTACCTTTGAGGTCCTCTTTTTTAATTTACCTCCTAACTCCCTATATTTTGCTTTTAGGACCTCATCCCGTTTTTTACCTATGTCGTTGATGCCTATGTGCACCACGACAACTGGCTGTTCGCCCTCCCCCTCCAAAGTGTTCTGTAGCCGCTCCGAGACGTCCTTGACCCTTGCACCAGGGAGGCAACACACCATCCTGGAGTCTCGATTGCGGCCGCAGAAACGCCTATCTATTCCCCTTACAATTGAATCCCCTATCACTATAGCTCTTCCACACTTTTTCCTCCCAGCCTGTGCAGCAGAGCCACCCAAGGTGCCAGGAAGTTGGCTGCTGCCGCCTTCCCCTGATAAGTCATCCCCCCCAACAGCATCCAAAGTGGTATATCTGTTTGAGAGGGGGATGGCCACAGGGGACCCCTGCACTACCTGCCTGCACCTCTTACTCTGCCTGGTGGTCACCCATTCACTTCCTGCCTGTACACCCTTTACCTGCGGTGTGACCAACTCGCTAAACGTGTTATTCACGACGTTCTCAGCGTCACGAATGCTCCAATATGCATCCATCCGCAGCTCCAGCGCCGCAATGCCGTCCGTCAGTAGCTGCAGCTGGATACATTTCCCACACACATGGTCGTCAGGGACACAGGAAGTGTCCCTGATTTCCCACATATTGCAGGAGGAGCATATCACAGCACCGAGCTCCGCTGCCATGACTTACCCTTTAATTAATTAATTAAAATTAAGCTAATTGAATCCCACCAATTTCACTTCAATTAAATGATATACTCAAGGGCCCTTGCTTAACAGCAGTCCCCGCTA
This sequence comes from Squalus acanthias, assembly GCA_030390025.1. Lineage (NCBI taxonomy): Eukaryota > Metazoa > Chordata > Chondrichthyes > Squaliformes > Squalidae > Squalus > Squalus acanthias. Next base: position 277,791 of record JASTWF010000612.1, on the reverse strand, counting down.
CACCTCAGAGACTCTAGAAACTATAAACCACAGAATTTAAGTATGGTAAAAAGGAGAAAAAGAGAAATACTCACCAACCAATCACTTACCTGCTTTCTGGTGACGTCACACTTTGATTATTTTCTACTTCTCTCTCTCCCGCTCTCGGGGCTCAGATTAGTAAGCCTACCTGGTCACTGCCGCCTTTTCTCAGCTCCGCCTCGCCGCAGCCGCTCCACCCAGGTCCGCCGCCTCTGTGGGCCTACCTGGTCACCGCCGCCTTTTCTCAGCTCCGCCTCGCCGCAGCCGCTCCACCCAGGTCCGCCGCCTCTGTGGGCCTACCTGGTCGCCGCCGCCTTTTCTCAGCTCTGCCTCGCCGCAGCCGCTCCACCCAGGTCCGCCGCCTCTGTGGGCCTACCTGTTCGCCGCCGCCTTTTCTCAGCTCTGCCTCGCCGCAGCCGCTCCACCCAGGTCCGCCGCCTCTGTGGGCCTACCTGGTCGCCGCCGCCTTTTCTCAGCTCCGCCTCGCCACAGCCGCTCCACCCAGGTCCGCCGCCTCTGTGGGCCTACCTGGTCGCCGCCGCCTTTTCTCAGCTCCGCCTCGCCACAGCCGCTCCACCCAGGTCCGCCGCCTCTGTGGGCCTACCTGGTCGCCGCCGCCTTTTCTCAGCTCCGCCTCGCCGCAGCTGCTCCACCCAGGTCCGCCGCCTCTGTGGGACTACCTCTTCGCCGCCGCCTTTTCTCAGCTCCGCCTCGCCGCAGCCACTCCACCCAGGTCCGCCGCCTCTGTGGGCCTACCTGTTCGCCGCCGCCTTTTCTCAGCTCCGCCTTGCCGCAGCCGCTCCACCCAGGTCCGCCGCCTCTGTATGCTGCAGCCACTGTGGTAGCACTGCATGACCTCAGTAGGGTAGGCAAAGGCACACACAAGACAGTCACTAAGGGAATGCATAAGGGTGATGAGTTGATTTCTTGATGTCATATTGGATGGATAGCTGTATAAAGTTGGATTGGAAAGTTTGATTTGTGGTGGCTTTTATTTCAGCATTGTTGCCAAAAGACGCTGTGATGATCAGTAACAGAGGGAAGATAAGGTGTGGGATAAATGCTGAAAGAGTAATTGGGGTTGTGGTCATGATATTGCAGGTAAATGATTCCATCCCAGATATCCTGGCCATAAAGGGGCTGTATGGGTTGTATCCTTCAGCTTCCTCCTCTTCTGCTTCCTCCCTGCATCTTGCTCTTCTCTCTGTGAGTGGATGCGGTAAATCTGAAATAAAAGCAGAACATTTTGGAAATACTCACCACCTCAGGCAGCATATCAACCTGAGACGTGAACTCTGTTTCTCTCTCCACCGATGCTGCTTGACTTGCTGAATATTCCAACATTTTCTGTCTTCTCTGAGGCCTTCCTTGACCATCTCAGGCCTTGCAAGCATCCAGCAGCACTCCCTGCATACTTAAAAAAAACTTTTAACATGTATTGCACCAAGCCACTACTTCAGTAAAATTTTAAAAATCCAGTCCAAAATCTTAAATGCAGACTTACCTGAAAGATGTGTGTGTCCCTTAAGAAGTGCTGACAGTTTCTCTGTCAGTCTGCTGAACGCTTGCTTTTCAGAGCGAGCTTAAGATCCTGTGCTGAACTCTGCACTAAGGTCGAAGTTCGCAGACGTGGCGTCAAGTCGGCGTTGCTTGCCGACTGACATCGCGCTTTCTTCATTTACATCGTCGTGGCCAGCACTGCTATCGGCAATGCTAAGGCCCTCACCAAAATGGCGGCTGCTGAGTCCCACGCCAGAGAAGGGCGCTAGAGTGGCAGCCGTAATTTTTCGCCAGGACAGCAGCGTAAACGGGTGGCAGTAAGCACCCCAACTTCTAGGCCTATGTCTTTTTCTTTAGTTTCAATTTTGCCCTTATTTATTCACCCAGGGTGTGTCATTACTGACTAGTTTGTTCTTGCTTTTTAGTGGGATATATTTCTCCTGGACTTTATTGACCACCATTTTAAATGCTTCCCACTTCTGTTTTATTTCTTTGTCAGTAAATGTTTCCAGTTTATTTTCCTTAGTTCAATTCTCAACCTCTAAAATCAGTTTTGATTCCAATTTATTACTTTGGTCTTTGTCTTGCTAATGTCCTTCTCAATCTTTATCTTAAACCTTATTATGTTGTGATTGCTAATGCCGAGATTCTTACTTCTCTTATATGTTCTGGTTCATTTCTCATTACTAGATCGAGCAGTGCTCCCTCTCCTGTTGGGCTTTTTACATACTGGGTAAGAAAGGAGTCTTGCACACATTGTAAAATCTCCATTCCCTGTACCCCTTTTGCTGCCTCTTCATGCCTGTTTATTTGGGGTAGTTAAAATCTCCCATGATTATTAGTCTATGTCATTTCACAGATTTGCTTACAAATTTCTTCCTCCACCTGCTTTCCACTGGTGGTCTGTAGTATAGCCCTATTAGCGTGATTGATCCACTCTTATCTTCTATTTCAATCCATATGGATTCTGTTTCTAACTTTCTGTTAGTTATGTCTCTTTTTTCTACTGCCATGGTGTTGTCTCTAATTATTGAGCTACCCCATCCCCACTTCATCCTTCCCTATCCTTTCTGATTATGTCATAACCATCAATATTTAGTTACCAGTCCTATTCTTTATATAGCCATGTTTCAGTTATTCCTACTACATCTGGTTCCTCGCTACAGATTATTGCCACCAGTTCTTCCATTTTATTTTGGATGCTTTGTACATTGCTGTACAGGCAGTTTAATTTCCCTTTGCTAGTTCTTATTACTTTATTTTTAATAGTCCTTTTATACTTCTGTTTTATAACTGTATTTGTTCCCTGACCATTTATGTTACCATTATTCCTTATCTTGTTCTGACCTTTACTCTCATCTACAAATTCTTTTTGTCTTCAGACTTATGTAATTTTCACCAGATCCCTCACCCATTCTTACTAGTTTAAACTCCTATCAACTGCCCTATTTATCCTTACCGCTAGACACTGGTCCCACTCTGGTTCAGGTGTAGCCCATCCCAGGGTACATCTCCTTCCTGTCCTAGTATTGTTGCCAGTGTCCCATGAAATGGAACCCTCCTTCCCACACCAGTCTTTCAGCCATGCATTCACCTTCCTGATCTGCCTATCCCTATGTCAATTAGCACATGGCTCAGGTAGTAATCCCAAGATTACCACCCGCGAGGTCTTGTTTTTTAATTTTGTTCCTAACTTCTGATATTCCTATAGCAGGACCTCTTCCTTTTTCTTCCCTATGTTATTGGTCCCAACATGGATCATGACAACTGGATCTTACCCCTCCCTTTCCAAGTTGCTCTCCAGTTGCTCCGAGATATCCTTTACTTTTGTACCAGGTAGGCAACACACCCTTCTGGACTCTCAGTCGTGACTGCAGAGGTCACTCTCTATCCCCCTAATTATCGAACTCCCTATGACTACAACCTTTCTATTCTGCTCTTCCCCCGCCCCCCCTCCCCTGCAGATTGCCTTCTGCTGTACGGCGCCATGGTTAGCATTCTGGCTGTCCACCCCACAGCCTGGATCCTTATCCTCACAGGCAGCAAGTACATTGTACTATTGTACTTGTTGGACATGACCAGTGTCTGCGGGACCTCCTTCTCAATCTCCCATTGGTTCCCCTTACCCTGCTAACTAACGGTCACACTCTCCCCTTCCTGCACCTGTGTTTTCATCTGAGGTGTGACTGCACTCTGGAGAAAACTAGCCAAAAATTCCTCCCCCCTCCCTTATGTGATGCAGCAATGGGGGAGTGTAATGTTATTCTGAATGAATGAATTAAGATGGGTTGAAAGGCCTTCCACATCCATACGTATCTTGTGAACATCAGGGACCTGAACAAATTCCTTCACAAGAAAAAGTCCAAGATGGCCATGCTACCATAGGTCATTCAGGTATATGCAGGAGATTGCCTTGCTGCATGACAGCTGAAGGATCCTACTTTCACACCAGCTGGCCATGTCATTGCAGACTTCATTGATTCCAGCTTCAGAGTTGTAGTACTAGGTACTCACTTTCAATCCCTCTTCAGCCTCAGGATATTTACAAAATGTACGTCCATTGTTATGATGCCGCAGTGAAATCTCTATCCCATTTGTTGGATGTTTTCTCTTAAAAACGACTGAGTTGCTGGTAGTGGCTGCCAAGATTGTTTCCACCTTTTCCCATGTCTTTGCTATTTACCTGATAGTCTGCTGCTTTTCAAGAAAGGAACCTACTGAGAGTTTATCAAAGCTGGTCCTTGTATCTGCCTCTTTCCACAGAGACATTTGGTTAGGTGCTTTCTGTATGGCGATCACTTGTATTTGAGATAGGGGGAGGAATATCAAACAGGTATATTAGCGCATTAGGGGATCACTTAGGTCCCACCATTATACCATCATCCACATTTATATATCTGAAGAAAAGTGCCTGTGGAGTCTTTGGGGGGAAAATTAGGTCGCGCCCCGTTTGGGGCGCAAATATCGTCTGGACGCAAATATTAGCGCCTGGCGCTAATTATCGCCACTGACTGGAAACTTCACTTTTACCGCCCCGGGAGGTGAGTGGAGCGCTAAATCAGGTGCTGCACACCTGTCTTAAGGCGCAAAGGCCGAGCAGTGAGGCGCTAACTCAGCGCGCGAGCGCAGCGCAGGTGCTGCCAGTTAGCGAGGGAACACAGACACACTGGCGCCGGCCAGTTCTTAAAGCGGGGGGGCCAACTTGCTCCCCAGCCACACCCTGCTCATTGCAGCCTTGAATCTCGGCCTGGAGAGACCTGTGAATCCATTTTGCTGCCAAGGATGGAGAGGGTGAGAGAACGAGCTCAGCGCTTCACCGAGCGGGCCTTGGATGCTCTGGTTGGCGCGGTGGAGCGCAGAAGATGTATACTCTTCCCTGAGAGTGGCAGGAGGCCTTTGCCACGCGAGTACAGAAGAGTGTGGAGGGAGGTGGCTCAGAGCGTCTCCTCCAGGAGCATGGTGCCCAGGACCCATGTTCAATGCCGCAAAAAGTTCAACGACCTCACTCGGGTCGTCAGGGTGAGTGGCTTTTTCTCAATACCTCTCCATCTCTCCATCTCAACCTCACTCTATGGCCAGAGGGTCTTAAAACCCCAATGCACAACACTCATCCAACACCTATGGCCCTTTCATGAAACACACACACACATTCCACACTTTGCATACAGTAAGGGCTATTCACCTATGGGAGGCACATCAGGCAAGACCATGGCTGCATACAGTAAGGGCTATTCACCTATGGGAGGCACATCAGGCAAGACCATGGCTGTATACAGTAAGGGCTATTCACCTATGGGAGGCACATCAGGCAAGACCATGGCTGTATATTTACTCAGATGCTGTCCTTTTTCTTGCAGGCCAAGCTGGCGCATAATAGGAGACAGCAGCAACGGACAGGTGGAGGGCGGCCTCAGCTGCAACCCCTCAGCGATCTTGAGGAGCGCGTCCACAGGATTGTGGCAAGCCGGGTGATCGGTCCCGTCGCCACTGGAGACGCCGACCCCGTTGTGGACAGCAATGGTAAGGTCATCACCTTTTTGTCCTCTGTCCTTCCACTTGTCCCTCACAACACCAGCCTTTGACACTTTCAATCCAACTTGCTAACTCGCTGCACTTATTCCTCCCTTACTGCCACCCTGTCCTCACGCTAAAGCCACTCTTGTACCTCCCTGCTTTCAGATGGTGATTCACCAGCTGAGGAGACGGGCCCTGAAGCTGCCAGTGGGAGTGAAGCTGCAGCCGAGGAGGAAGAGGAAGCCGGAGCATCAGTGCCACCCTCTCCCGAGGAAGCCCATGCCCACACTGGGAACACGCCTTCCCTGGAGGGGAGCAGGGGGGAAGGGTCTGATGAGGGTGAAGCTCCAGGACCCAGCGGGCTGCAGCAACGCCATGGGGGTAGGGAAGAACGGGGGCCTCCTCCCCAGAGGGAGAGTATGCCAGCGACTCCTACTGCAATGGACGCAGAGGAGGAGCGGCTGATCGCAGAAATGAACACCCAGGCGGTGGGCATGCACACTGAGCTCATGGGTGCAGTGGGAAGGGTGCCCGAATGCATTGAGTCACTGGCAAGGAGTTTGGAGCACTTCGCTGTAGCACAGGCGGATGCCACACTAAAGCTTAGTGCTGCAATTCAGTCACTGACTGCCGTGATCCCATCTCTGACTGCTCTCATGCAGACTCAGATTGAGGCCACGCGAGCACTGACTGCTGCCAACCTCGATGGTTCGTTCACATGTCCCCGGGGCTGTCACCGCGCCGCAGCAGGCCAGCAATCTGTGCTCCAGCAGATTGCTCCGGATGCTGAAGTGCTGCCCCGTGGGAGTGCCAGTGTGTCGGTCGAGCAGGGAGTTGCTGTCCTCTCTCACGATGACAGCATTCCTGCTGCCAACACTGTCACTTCTCCACTGCACTTGCCACCGCCTGTAGGACAGACTGCTGCCGCCCATGCAGAGTTGGTGCAGTCTGCAGCCGGGCCCTCCAGGCCCAGAACTGGTCGAGGCCGTCCTTCAGGGGCATCTGCAGTGTCGGGGTCTGACGATCAGCAGACTTCCACCAGCCTTGCTGCAGCCACTGAGGTCCCATTACGGAGGAGCAGTAGGGTTAGAAGGGGGGAAGTGCGCAAGGGAAGGAGATCACCCTCGAAGGGCAAAAAGTAGGAGGTGTGACAAAATGCTGGTCATTTTTTTATTAAAGGCCGAGGTTTGTGGTCCAACTTTTGTTTAGTGTTTTGGACATTATCTCCAGGTTGTGAGAACCAGTTATGTTAATGACTTTTTTTGTGTTTATTTCTATGAGTTTGTCATGAGGAAATGACACACACAGAGTTTGTAAAATAAATAAGTTTTTGTATTCAAAATATACATGTTTGGTGTTTGGAATCATTGGTGCCTTGGCCAGCTTAGGGGTTGCGTGCTGGGTTCATTGATGTTGTTAGCAATGGCAGAAGCCATTTCCACAGCAGGGGCCCTAGAAGCGGCTTGCTATCAGCCGTTGACGGACGGCCCTTGCAGTTTCACCATTGTGGGCCGCCCTCCCGCCTTGGTGCTGCTGATGATCATCCTCCTCGTCCTCTTCCTCCTCCTCCTCTGGTGGTGCTCCAAGGCCTGGTGGCATTGGCTGGGTCCTGACGATTGCCATGTTATGCAACATGCAGCACACAACTACGAAGTTGGATACTCGCTCAGGCGAGTACTGCAGGGCTCCTCCAGAATGGTCGAGACAGCGGAACCGTTGCTTCAGCACGCCGATTGTGCGCTCAATGATGTTCCTGGTAGCTTGATGGCTCTCGTTGTACCGCAGCTCAGCAGGGGTGTTGGGCGTACGGAGCGGTGTCATCAGCCAGGTGCTCAATGGATACCCCTTGTCCCCGAGAAGCCAACCAACTGGCTGATGCGGTGCCTCAAAGTTCTGCCACAGTAGTCTGGCGCAGGATGAAAGCATCGTGTCAGCTGCCAGGATAGTGGGCATTGACAGCGAGTATCAGCTGTCTGTGGTCACAGACCAACTGAACATTCAAGGAATGGAACCCCTTTCTGTTCCGGAAATCCTCGGCATTCTCATGTGGAGCACGCAAAGCCACATGCATGCAGTCAATGGCGCCCTGCACCATGGGGAAGCCCGCTATCCTCGCAAAGCCCAGAGCGCGGTCACGATGCTTGTCTAGGGTCATGGGGAAAGAGATGAACTCTCGTCTCCTTTTAAAGAGGGCATTTGTGACCTGCCGGATGCAGCAATGCACCGCGAACTGGGAGATATTGGCGAGGTCCCCAGCAGCAGCTTGAAATGAGCCAGTAGCATAGAAGTTGAGAGCCACTGTGACCTTCACTGCCACCGACAGAGACGTCCTGGACCTCAGTTGAGGCTGCAGATCTGGCTGCAGCAGATGGCAGAGCTCAGTGACCACCTCCTTGCTGAATCGCAGCCTTCGCAAACACAGCTCCTCAGACATATGAATGTAGGAGAGCTGTTCACGATTTACCCTGGGAGGGTAAGCTCTCCTGTACAGACGCCTGTTGGCCCTCCTCCGTCTGGCCATCATTGCCACTCTCTCTCTGCGTCTCTGTGTCCTCCGATTCAGCTGGAGCAGGACGACGCCCCCATTCAGTGCAGCCCCCATAGTCTCTTTGCAAGCAAAGTTATGAAGGACAGCAACCAAAGTACCAGCGAAGTTAGGATCAGTAGGCAAAACTACCTCACAAAGCGTTGACTCAATGCAGAAGTCTCTCTTTCTCTCTCTCCGAATCTCTCTCTCTCTCTCTCTCTCAGAACGAGTGGTGCAAAAATGTCAACCACAGAAAAAGACAGGAAGAGGCCCCCTTTAAATAGCGCCCCCCCCAGCCCCACAGCGATTGATAGCGTTCCAGTCTTCCGGTCGTTGGATGCGCCAGGCAGTAAGGCAGAGGGCGCCACTCAATTTCCGCTCCGGGGCGCCACAAGGGCGTTGCACCATGGAATGACGTCACAATCTGCGCGCGCAGGTGGTTGCGGCGGTAAAGTTTAGCGCCGCCGCACAATGTCTAGTTAAGTTCCCGAGCGGCGCAAACATCGCTGCGCCCGGGCGCTAGCGGCTTTGCGCCCCATTAGCGTCCTCTTAAGGCGCTAACGGGAGGCGCAACCAACTGAATTTTTCCCCCTATGACTCCCCATCAATATGTGCATGATCTTGCACCCAGAATAAGAAACCACTTCAGCAACAGGGATGGCTTTGTTAGTGGCTCTCAAGGCAACTGCAACCTTCAACTTTGATGCCACGCAGTCTTTCCAAGTTACTGCAAGAATAGTCTGCCAAGTCTCCTAACTTGCAAAGTTGCTTAATGCAGATCACTGATAAATTGTTTACCCTCGCCACTCAGATTAACATAGAAACATAGAAAAATAGGAGCAGGAGTAGGCCATTCGGTCCTTCGAGCCTGCTCCGCCATTCAATATGATCATGGCTGATCCTCTACCTCAATACCATATTCCCGCTCTCTCCCCATACCCATTGATGCCTATTGTGTCTAGAAATCTATCTATCTCCTCATTAAATATATTCAGTGACTCGGCCTCCACAGCCTTCTGTGGTAGAGAATTCCACAGGTTCACCACCCTCTGAGTGAAGAAATTTCTCCTCATCTCAGTCCTAAATGTCCTACCCTGTATCCTGAGACTATGACCCCTCGTTCTAGACCCCCCAGCCAGGGGAAACATCCTCCCTGCATCCAGTCTGTCTAGCCCTGTCAGAATTTTATACGTTTCAATGAGATCCCCTCTCATTCTTCTAAACTCTAGTGAATACAGGCCTAGTCGACCCAATCTCTCCCCATACGACAGTCCTGCCATCCCAGGAATCAGTCTGGTGAACCTTCGCTGCACTCCCTCTTTGGCAAGTATATCCTTTCTTAGGTAAGGAGACCAAAACTGCACACAGTACTCCAGGTGTGGTCTCACCAAGGTCCTGTATAACTGTAGTAAGACATCCTTGCTCCTGTACTCAAATCCTCTTGTAATGAAGGCCAACTGTAAGGGATGGGCGGCTCTGTGCTTAGCCTGGGTGCTAGTGCGGGGTTAGGCCTTATTGCCTGCTCTGGTCTCCAGCCAGCCTTGTAGCACTAGACACCTGTGAGTGGTTCGACCCACTCGCCCTTACGGTTCTGACACTGGACTTAGGTGCGAGAGCAGTAATGCAGAGAAAACTCAGGTAGACCCGGTTGAATAGTACGAAATGGAAAATCTTTATTGCATATTGTTCAAGATTACGAAATACATGTCATAAGCACAGATTAATGACAGTACAAGCGGGCTGCTTTGTCCTGGATGATGTCAAGCTTCTTGAGTGTTGTTGGAGCTGCACTCATCCAGGCAAGTGGAGAGTATTCCATCACATTCCTTACTTGTGCCTTGTAAATGGTGGAAAGGCTTTGGGGAGTCAGGAGGTGAGACACTCGCTGCAGAATACCCAGCCTTTGACCTGCTCTTGTAGCCACAATATTTATGTGGCTGGTCCAGTTAAGTTTCTGGTCAATGATGACCCTCAGGATGTTGTTGGTGGGGGATTCGGCAATGGTAATGCTGTTGAATGTCAAGGGGCGGTGGTTAGACGCTCTCTTGTTGGAGATAGTCATTGCCTGGCACTTGTGTGGCGCGAATGTTACCTGTCACTTATCAGCCCAAGCCTGAATATCCTCCAGATCTTGCTGCATGCAGGCATGGACTGCTTCATTAGCTGAGGAGTTGCGAATGGAACTGAACACTGTGCAGTAATCAGCGAACATCCCCATTTCTGACCTTATGTTGGAGGGAAGGTCTTTGATGAAGCAGCTGAAGATGGTTGGACCTAGGACACTGCCCTAAGGAACTGCTGCAGCGATGTCCTGGGGCTGAGATGATTGACTTCCAACAACCACAACCATCTTCCTTATGACTCCAGCCAGTGGAGAGTTTTCCCCCTGATTCCCATTGACTTCAATTTTACTAGGGTTCCTTGATGCCACACTCGGTCAAATGCTGCCTTGATGTCAAGGACAGTCACTCTCACCTCCCCTCTGGAATTCAGCTTCTTCATGTGGCAGGATTGCAGAGCTTTGATCTGATCTGTTGATTGTGGGATCGCTTAGCTCTGTCTATAGCATGCTGCTACCGCTGTTTCCCCAGGTTGGCACCTCATTTTTAGGTATGCTTGGTGCTGCTCCTGGCATGATCTTCTGTACTCCTCATTGAACCAGGGTTGGTCCCCTGTCTTGATGGTAATGGTAGAGTGAGGGATATGCCAGGCCATGAGGTTACAGATTGTGGCGGAATACAATTCTGCTGCTGCTGATGGCCCATAGTGTCTCATGATGCCCAGTTTTGAGCTGCTAGATCTGTTTTGAATCTTCCCATTTAGCATGGTGGTAGTGCCATGCAACACGATGGAGGGTGTCCTCAGTGTGAAGACAGGACTTGGTCTCCACAAGGACTGTGCGGTGGTCACTGCTACCAATACCGTCATGGACAGATGCATCTGCGACAGGTAGATCGGTGAGGACGAGGTCAGGTAGGTTTTTCCCTCGTGTTGGTTCTCTCACCACTTGCTGCAGGCCCAGTCTGGCAGCTATGTCCTTCAGGACTCAGCCAGCTTGGTCAGTAGTGGTGCTACCGAGCCACTCTTGGTGATGGACATTGAAGTCCCCCACCCAGAATACATTCTGTGCCCTTGCTACCCTCGGTGCTTCTTCCACGTGGTGTTCAACATGCAGGTGTACTGATTCATCAGCTGAGGGAGGGCGGTAGGTGATAATCAACAGGAGGTTTCCTTGCCCATGCTTGACCTGAAGCCATGAGACTTCATGGGGTCCGGAGTCAATGTTGAGGACTCCCAGGGCCACTCCCTCCCGACTGTTTTCCACTGTGCTGCCACCCCTGGTGGGTTTGTCCTGCCGATGAGACAGGACCTACCCAGAGATGGTGATGGAGGAGTCTGGGACATTGGCTGAAAAGTATGATTCTGTGAGTATGACTATGTCAGGCTGTTGCTTGACTAGTCTGTGGGACAGCTCTCCCAATTTTGGCACAAGTCCCCAGATGTTAGTGAGGAGGACTTTGCAGGGTCGACTGGGCTGGGTATGCCGCTGTCGTGTCCGAAGCCGGTGCCTAGGTCGATGCTGGGTGGTCCGTCCGGTTTTATTCTTATTATTGTTTTTCATAGTGGTTTTTTACAAGTGATTGGTTTGCTAGGCCATTTTAGGGGGCAGTTAAGAGTCAAATACAGTGCTGTGGGTCTGGAGTCACATATAGGTCAGACCAGGTACGGACAGCAGATTTCCTTCCCTAAAAGGCATTGGTGAACCAAATGGGTTTTTATGACAATCCGATAGTTTCATGGTTACAGATTCACCATTACTGACACTAGCTTTCTATTCCAGATTTATTTAATTAACTGAATTTAAATTCCCCAGCTGCCGTGGTGGGATTTGAACTCTCTCTCGTCCAGTAATATAACCAGTATGCTACCGTTCCACTGCTGATGCTGAGTTACCAAACTGCTTTTGTAGGAAGGCCTTGTGAGGTGGAAATCCCTGTGCTTAGCAGCTTAAGGAGGACTCGAGCTGGTCCCCACCCAGCAGATCAAAGCTCATCCAAAGGAACCTGCACTTACTTCTCTTCACTCTTATCCTGTGCTTCACCAAGTGACTGTACCCATACCACCTGAGTGGATATATCTGTTCTGGTGCTTACCACCGAGTCTGGGCATGGAGTGGAGGAGGTCAGAGGACTGTGACAGCTTTGAGATTTTCGGTTACCGCTACAGATTGCGCTCTGCCACTTCCTGCTCATTTTAGGAACCTACTGGAGCAGAAGAACATATTTTAGAATGCTTGTAAGAGCGGAGGAACAGACTTTATAATGGTCGTAAGATATTAGCTGATGTCCCTAACCCCCCCCCCCCCCCCCCCCCAGCCCTTGTCATTTCTAGGTATTATGGGCCTTCTGCTAGCGCATCAAAAGTAGAATTTGGTTGGAATAAAGAATCTGAATGACAGTGTGTCACCTCAGAATCAGGGCAGTAACCATCTTGTGAATCTGTGAGTATGCAGCAAGCAGAGTGCCCTTTTAAAACACGGGTATGTTTATGCATTTGGAAAGTACATGACCCTTTGTTCTGGTGCTGGGCATTCTCACTCTGTAATGCTGCATCAAACTTGCAGTGAAATGCTGTTAAGTCAACATTGTGCAGTTGAGTACAATGTGATCAGTACCTACCTTGACATCTTTCTGAGACCAGCATATCTCTTCCTTGAATCCCAGCACAGCACACAGATGAGACAGCGTTGACTCTTTCTGTCATTTCCATCCAGACTACTCTGCATGACTCTTGAACGTGAAGTAATCTCCAATACAGCATAATTGAAAGTAGCAACTTATGCCCTGAATTTAACCGAACCTACCCGGCGCAAACAGGGCGGTTTGGGTCAGATACCCCTTCTACACACGGCCCGATTTTACTTTCCATTGACTTTAGTGAAGATTAAAATCAGACCGAATGTTAACGGGCATCCGACCCGTTCCTGCCGGGCGGGTTAGATTAAACTCGGGTTTAACTTCTGTAACTTGCTCGAACCATTTCGCTGTCACAACAGCTTTAAGGGATAGAAACCACTCTTCAAAAGAAGCTGTGCCCGTACCCTGCCCCTGGCACTTCAGGAGATTGAATCCGTGTTGCACATGGACTATATTAACTGGGTTCCATAGTTTACTGACCATTATAAATAGGAGCTGTGGACCAACCAATAAGGCAATTTTTTTAATTCTGACTTATGGGGGAGAATTCTAACCCCCAAAAATGGTTGGGTTTGGGTCGGGTGGGATGTCAAAATCTCAAACCCGAATCCAGAACGCCTCAAACCCTCCCACCTCCGGGGCGGGCGACCAATCCGTTCGCAGAAGGCGAATCCTACAATTAAATATTTTAATTAGGCTGTGTGCCTCAAATTATATCTCCAGTTTAGGTTTAGCCTTGGCCAGCCGGTTTCCCAAAGGGAGGCAAGGACTGCTGTGTGGAAAAAGTAAGTACCTTTCCAGCACTGCTTGTGGTCCAGGAGGAGCAGGACTGCTTTCCCCCGGCCCACCAAGCTAACCTGCTTCACCCCGTGATCGGCCGTTCCAACCCCCACCCCCCTGCGATCAGACTCCCCCACGATCCGATCTCCCACCGCTGAGCCATGATCTCCTCCCGACCCGGCCTTTCTGATCGCCCTCCTCCCCCCCCCCCCCCCCCCACCCAGTTTTTGCAATCCTCCCTCCCTCACTGCAGCCTCCGAACTCCCCCTGACCCTTCCGATCTCCCACCAACCCTTCCAGCCCCCACCCCGACCCTTCCAAATACTTCTTTTGAGCCTTCCGATCTCCCACCGACCCATCTGACTGACCCCCCGACCCTTCCAATCTCCCACCGACCCTTCTGACCCCCCCCACCCTTCCGACCCCCGACCCTTCCGATCTCTCCCCCGACCCTTCCGATCTCTCCCTCTCCCCCCCCCACCCCCCAATCTCCCCTGTAATATGCCCCTCCCCCCCCCGGCCTCCTATCTCTCCCCCCCCACCCCCGATCCTTACAATTTCTCTGGCCTCCAATCTCCCCATCCCAACCTTTCCGATTCCTCCCTCCCTACTCTCTGCTCTCCGGCTGCGACCTGGTACCGAAGGCCGACCCGGCCGACATCCAGCCAGCCTCTCAATTTGGCTTGCTTTTTCATCTGTTTCATTTCCTGCTTTTTTCTCAGTTCTGACGAAGGGTCTTCGACCTGAAACGTTAACTCTGTTTCTCTCTCCATGGATGTTGCCTGGCCTGTTGAGTTTTTCCAGCGCTTTCTGTTGTTATTTCAGTTTTCCAGCATCCGCAGTATTTTGCTATTGTAGTAGTGTAATGATACTTGATTAGCAACCAAGAGCTTGTGAGTTAAAATGCCAGCAAAGCAAGTTGTGAAATGCAATTCAATAGATCTGGAAATGTGTGGGAGAGCACCAGAAAAATAGCCATCAATGCGTCTGGATTGTTATAAAAACCCCAAACTGCTTCAGTAATGTCCTACAGGGAAAGGAGCCTGCTACTCCTACCTGGTCTGGCCTATATGTGACTCCAGTTAAAATTAAGGGAAACTAGGATTCGGCAATAAATTCTGCCTTGCCAGTGACGCCCATATCCAAAGAACAAATATTAAAAAAATTCAGACTACTTTACACAGAAAAGAGATCTCACTTTTACTTAGGAATTTATAGCTCCTGTCCTGATGCCATCCAAGTGCAGCATTTGTTCAAAGTCTTTCTCTGTCAAATGTGCTCTGGTCAGAAAGAAACTATTCAAGTGCCTGATTTGTCCTCGGTCTGCTTTCATTTCAAAACATCAGGGGGTAGAATTTTCTGCAGGGATTCTCCCAATCTCCCACCATAATTTTGGCATGAGGATCGGCAGAAACCCTAGAGAAACGGCAGAGCCATTTATGTTGTTTCTTCGGGGTTTTCACCACATCTTCCGCCGAGAAAAGGAGAGACTCTGCGGAAAGTCTACCTCCAGCCGCTTCCTAAGAGAAGCTTCTTAAATGTCAGTTTTTGTCTGGCAATAAAGATTTGCAGCTGGGAAAGCACCACATTTGAATTCTGAGCATTTCAGCTCTTTGGGGTTTTTCCAGCTCGACTAGCTCAAGAAAACTGCATCAAGATGTCACAGTGAAGTAGTACTGTCACACCCACCTTCTTCCATGCAGTGTGTGCCAGGTGCTTGGTGGGTCTCTGGTCCCGACTCCAAACAGCTCATCCCTCTGGCTCCATGACTCTATTAGGAGGACATCAGGTCAGAGTTCCTGAAGTTGACTGCTCTTCTTTTGGTCTTTACTACAATCCTTCTCACCCAGGTAACCTGCTTCTTACAGTACTGCTATAACTCCATTACGCAGCAGCAAGTTTTATTGCCTGCAACTGCACCAGGTCTCTGCCTTTCCTTCAGCTATTTTCCACCCCTCCCCCAACTGGGGCCAACTCCTGGTCCCCTGTTTTCTGCCCACGATATTTTTGAGGCATGCTGCATTTAAAAAGCTTCCATTTCTCTCACGATGCAACTTGCGGTTCAGTGCCACAATGTGATGGCCAGTGGGACTTTGGCTGCCTGGCATCCAGCAATCAAGTAAGCAGCACGGAGTCCAGTTCAACAGAGTACTGCTTCTACGCAATTTGGTGAGTGAGGGAATTCGGTGCATTGAGGGAAGTGGTGCTGTTCTAGTATGTTAAAAAACAAGGAGCGGTCTGAGAGAGGGAGTGTGAGACAACGATACCTGAGAGCAGAGGTCTAGAGACATTAGTTAAAATTAATAGTTTAAACAAGATACTAATTAGCTTCTGAAAGAGGGAATAGACATTTTTTAGATCATGAATGGGCAGCTGATACCTGTTGCATGCAATTCCTGTGCCATGTGGGAACTTCAGGGCACTTCATGTGTCTTGGGCAACACGGTGGCATAGTGGTGCCAGGGACCTGGGTTTGAATCCGGCCTCGGGTGACTGTCTGTGTGGAGTTTGCACATTCTCCCCGTGTCTGCGTGGGTTTCCTCCGGGTGCTCCGGTTTCCTCCCACAGTCCAAAGATGTGCGGGTTAGGTTGATTTGGCTATGATAAATTGACCCTTAGTGTTAGGGGGATTAAATACGTGGGGTTACGGGGAAAGGGTGGGATATGTGTCGGTGCAAGCTCGATGGGCCGAAATGGCCTCTATCTGCACTGTGGGGATTCTGTGATTCTGTGATGTGTGTAGGAAATGTTTCCAGCTGCTTGAGCTCAGAGTGAGCCAGAAGTTGTGGTACACGTCGGTACTAACGACATAGAGAGGGCAGGTATTGAGGCCCTACAGTCAGACTTTCAGGAGCTAGGGAGGAAGTTAAAAAGTAGGACCTCAAAGGTAGTAATCTCTGGATTACTCCCAGTGCCACGCGCCAACGAGAGTAGAAATAGGAAGATAGGGAGGTTCAATGCGTGGCTTGAGGCATGGTGCAGGAGGGAGGGCTTCAGATTCTTGGGGCATTTGGGATGAGTTCTGGGGCAGGAGGCACCTATTCAAAAGGGACGGGTTGCACCTCAACAGGACTGGGACCAATGCTCGCGGGGAGGATCACTCGTGTGGTTGGGGAGGTTTTAAACTAAATTGGCAAGGGGCTGGGCACCAGCATATAGAAGTAGAGAAGAGGAATAAGGTGCATAAAGGAGGGAGAGTGTTGGATAGTACTAGAGAAGGAAGTAGTACCATATTAGATAGGAACAGACTAAGAAGGACTACGAGGAATACAAAGACAGCTTTGGAATGCATGTATGTAAACACAAAGTGTGGTGAATAAGGTTGGTGAGCTGCAAGCACAGTTAGCTGTGTGGAAATACGATGTAGTGGCAATAACGGAAATGTGACTTAAAAATGATGAGGACTGGGTGCTTAATATTCACGGATACAAGGTGTTCAGAAAAGATAGGGAAGGAAAAAAGGGAAGTGGGGTGGTAGTACTGATTAGGGAAGACATTGTAGTGTTGGAAAGAGAGGATGTCCTTGAGGGGACAGAATTCATTTGGTTAGAGTTGAGAAGCAAAAAGGGTATGATCACGCTATTGGGGGTATTCTATAGGCCTCCAAATAGCGAGAGAGAGATAGAAGAGCAAATCTGCAGGGAAACCACAGGAAAGGCTGGATATGCTTAGAGTGCACAAGTCGCCTGGTTCGGATGGCTTGCATCCCACGTTGCTAAGGGAAGTGGGGGTGGAGATAGCGAAGGGCTTGCCATAATCTTCCAATCTTCCCTAGATACGGGGGAGGTGCCAGAGGATTGGAAAGTGGCAAATGTGACACCCTTGTTCAAGAAAGGGTGTAAGGACAATCCTAGTAACTACAGGCCGATCAGTTTAACATCAGTGATGGGTAAGGTTTTAGAAACAATAATCAGGGAAAATATTAACTGGCACTTGGAGAGGTTTAAGTTAATTAAGGAGAGCCATAATCTTTAAATCTTCCCTTGTAAAAGGCAGATCGTGTTTGACTAATCTAATTGAATTTTTTGATGAAGTAACAGAGAAGGTTGATAAAGGGAATGCAGTGGATGTTGTCTATACGGATTTTAAGAAAGCGTTTGACAAAGTACCACATAAAAGGCTGGTTAACAAAATTGAGGCTCATGGACTAGGAGGGTCAGTGTCAGCTTGGAAAAGAAAATTGCTTAAGGACAGAAAACAGCGAGTTGTGGTAAATGGCTGTTTTTCAGATTAGAGGACGGTAGACAGTGGTGTTCCCCAAGGGTCAGTGCTAGGACCACTGCTTTTTTTGATATATATAAATGACTTGGATAGTGGAATACAGAGCAAAATTTCAAAATTTGCTGATGATACCAAACTTGGAGGTGTGGCAAACAGTGAGGATACCAATTGACTGCAACAGGACATAGATAGGCTAGCCGAATGGGCAGACAAGTGGCAGATGGAACTTAATACAGAGAAGTGTGAGGTGATACATTTTGGCAGAAGGGATAGAGAGAGACAATATAGACTTAATGGCACAGTTCTAAAGTGTATGCAGGGACAGAGGGACCTGGGGGTTCATGTGCATAGATCTTTGAAGGTGGCAGGACATATTGAGAGAGGGGTTAGTAAAGCATATGGGATCTTGGGCTTCATAAATAAAGGTACTGAGTACAAAAGCAGGGAAGTTATGCTGAACCTTTATAAAGCTCTGGTTAGGCCACAACTAGAGTATTGCGTCCCGCTCTGGTCACCATATTTTTGGAAGGATGTGAAGGTTCTTGAGAGGGTGCAGAGGAGATTTACCAGAATGTTTCCAGGGATGGGGGATCTTAGCTATAAGGTTAGGTTGGAAAAGCTGGGGTTGTTCTTGGAGCAAAGGAGGTTGAGGGGAGATTTGATAGAGGTGTACAAGATTATGACGGGTTTGGATTAGGTAGACAGGGAAAGGCTGTTCCCATTAGCTGATGTTACAAAGACCAGGGGACACAGATTTAAGGTTTCGGGCAAGAGATACAGGGGGAATGTGAGGAAGAACTTTTTTACGCAGCGAGTGGTAATGACCTGGAACTTGCTGCCAACGAGGGTGGTGGAAGCGGAGACAATCAATGATTTCAAAAAGAAATTGAATAGGCACTTGAGGGAAAGAAACTTGCAGGGCTATGGGGATAGAGCAAGGGAATGGGACTGACTGGATTGCTCTACAGAGAGCCGGCATGGACTCGATGTGCCGAATGGCCTCCTTCTGTGCTGTAATGACTCTGACTCGTAGGGCTGGATTTTCTCAATGGAGACGTGCTGGAGGCGGGACTTCTGGTTTCCGGGTTTCAGTCCCGCCCCAGCGACGTCTGACCATCCCACGCTATTTTCCCTTGATTGGCCTTACCGACCAATTAAGGGAAAGCTGGTGACAGATGACGTCAGCGTATGACGCATCTGTTCTAAGGTGAGCCCTTGCACACAGGCTCACCAAGACCTCTCTCCTCAGCAGAAAGCAGATGGCTGCTGCAACGTAGAATGCAGCAGCCATTCTGTCATCTCTGCCGTTGAGATGAGGCACCTCCGGATCCTCAAAGATTGAAGCCAGCAGAAAGAAGCAAAGGTAAGGAAACTTTTTTCCAACACTTTACACTCACCTCTCATACTTACCTGTCCACACTTGGAAAATGCTAGAGTCCATTATAAAAGATGTAATAGCAGAGCACTTGGAAAACAGTGACAGGATCAGACAAAGTCAACATGGATTTACAAAAGGTAAATCATGCTTGACTAATCTACTGCAATTTTTTGAGGATGTAACTGGTAGAATAGATAAGGGAGAACCAGTGGATGTGGTGTATTTGGACTTTCTGAAGGCTTTTGATAAGGTCCCGCATAAGAGATTAGCATGCAAAGTTAAAGCACATGGGATTGGGGGTAAGGTACTGTCTTGGATAGAGAACTGGTTGGCAGACAGGAAGCAGAGTTGGAATAAATGGGTCTTTTTCCGAGTGGCAGGCAGTGACTAGTGGGGTACCGCAGGGATCAGTGCTAGGACCCCAGCTATTCACATTATATATAAATGATCTAGACGAGGGAACTAGATGTAATATCTCCAAGTTTGCAGACGACACAAAGCTGGGTGGGCGTGTGTGCTGTGAGGAGGATACAGAGAAACTCCAGTATGATTTGGACAGGTTGGGTGATTGGGCAGATGCATGGCAAATGCAGTATAATGTGGATAAATGCGAGGTTATCCACTTTGGTGGCAAAAACAGGAAGACAGATTATTATCTGAATGGCAATAGATTGGGAAAAGGGGAAGTGCAACGAGACCTGGGTGTCCTTGTGCACCAGTCGCTGAAGGTAAGCATGCAGGTGCAGCAGGTGGTTAAGAAGGCAAATGGTATGTTGGCCTTCAGAGCGAGAGGATTCGAGTACAGGAGCAAGGATGTCTTGCTGCAGTTGTACAGGGCCTTGGTGAGACCACACCTTGAGTATTGTGTGCAGTTTTGGTCGCCTTATCTGAGGAAGGATGTTCTTGCCATGGAGAGAGTGCAGCAAAGATTCACCAGACTGATACCTGGGATGGCAGGAATGACGTATGAGGAGAGATTGGGTCGATTAGGCTTATATTCGCTAGAGTTTAGAAGAATGAGAGGGGATCTCATTGAAACTTATAAAATTCTAACAGGACTAGACAGACTAGATGCAGGAAGGATGTTCCCGATGGCGGGGGAGTCCAGAACCAGGGGTCACAGTCTAAGGATAAGGGGTAAGCCATTTAGGACTGAGATGAGGAGGAATTTCTTCACCCAGAGAGTGGTGAACCTGTGGAATTCTCTACCACACAAGGCAGTTGAGGCCAATTCATTAAATATATTCAAGAAGGAATTAGATATATTTCCTAAGGCTAAAGGAATCAAGGGATGTGGGGAGAAACAGGGACAGGGTACTGAATTTGGATGATCAGCCATGATCTCATTAAATGGCGGAACAGGCTCGAGGGGCCAAATGACCCACTCCTGCTCCTATCTTCTATGTTTCTCTCTGTTTATGCCAGCAAGGCATTTTCCAAGGGCAGGTCCATACTTCCTACCAACTGAAACTGATAAACTTCATGAGTGGAGAGAACGGGCTATTCATTGGTGCAGTAGGAACAATTGCAGTTTGCTGAATTATTTTGCAATGGAAGACCAGTGGAATGCCCAGCACATGTTCTTGACTGTATCCATAGGTTGAAAAACATCATGATGACAGTCCAATTAACTTAGGCCAACGCTAAAAATTATATTTATTGCAAGATGTAAATTTATACAGCAGTAAATAAATCAGCAGGTATAAGTAGCAATACAGTATTACACTAACATTTTAAACCATTTTCTCAAACCAAAGTAACAAACATTTCAATGTTCTTAGTGTACTTTTCCAGAACGCCAACTGAATCGTAGATAATTGTAAAATGGGTACTACTGCTCCAAGGAGTTTCATCTCCATGCCATTACAGTGAAGTACTGTTGGGGCTAAATGAACTTAGGAAACTGGGACTGTACCCATATAGAACCTTAATTTTCTTTGAAGGAAAGGTTGGGTTCTTTGAAGAACATCCTTCTCCTTGATTAAAGTACACATGTTGTGTCATAGGTGTTACGAGTGAGACAACTATTTTTACAGATGGCTATTCCCTGCTAGGTCAGCCATTACAGACAATGGCTCTGTCTTTTCACACAGTAGCAAACGTGCAAACATTGTCTGAAGTAATAGTCAAACAACAATGACATACCGCAAAGGAAAGCAGATGCCCTGTCTGAACCTGAATGTCCATTCCAGACATTTACTACGGATTGCTTTCACGCAGACCCTCACATCAAGACAAAATAAAATCTTCTGGAAACAGCAGACATAGCTCTACATAAAAATTCCAATGCAGTGGTCCTGCTACAAATTCATATGAATGAGTATAACATGGAAATACTTAACGGCATGAGATAGGGTGGAGCTGACATTCATCATAACCACATTATTCACAATGAACACTGGCCGGAGAAATCTGGTGATCAGATGGTTCCTATGGACCAATCAGCTTCAAGGTGAGAGGCTGGTAACCTTATAAATGGGAGGTTTCAACAAATTCTTTACATGGCAGGCGGTTAAACTGTGGCATTCTCTGCCACAAAACTTTTGCTCAAGAGTATGGGGAATTTTATAAGCTCGTGCTGTGGAATCCTCACCCTCCTGTAGCACAT
This sequence comes from Squalus acanthias, assembly GCA_030390025.1. NCBI lineage: Eukaryota > Metazoa > Chordata > Chondrichthyes > Squaliformes > Squalidae > Squalus > Squalus acanthias. The sequence continues at coordinate 256,045 of JASTWF010000612.1, read as the reverse complement.
ATTGTAGCACATGTTGCCTAGTTATCTGACCAGAATCTCTGCACGGCTAAAGAGGAGACAGATGGGCAGTGGAGGTAGTAACTCTCTGGAGATCTCAGTGATTACATTTCTTTCCGAAATTACTTCCTCATCCCCCCCATTCATGCACTTTTGTTGTGTGGACTTTCTGTTCATGGGTCTCTACGGCAACAGACTCCTCTGATCCTCCCTCCCTTTATCTTGCCTCTGCTCAGGCCCTCCTGTCAGCAGCTGGGCTGAGGTCAGGAAACTCCCCATGTCCATGCAGATGAGGACGGGATTGCAGCCCTGAACCGGTATTACAATACTCCTTGGCACAGTGTGATGGAGCGATCAAGTGCTGCCATCCTTAGCCTGCTCTGCTGATAAATTTAACTTTTAAATGTCTTCTCCATATAGATCCTTCAGAATCACACCAGTATGGAGTGGGTGCAACATAAAGACAGGTTCTCGTATAGAGCCTGCTCTCAAATATTGGGCTCCTTTACGAGCAAAACAACAATCATAAAAGAATCATAAAATTGTTACAGCACAGTAGGAGGCCATTTAGCCCATCGAGCCTGTGCCGGCTCTCTGCCAGAGCACTTCAGCTAGTCCCAATCCCCCGCCCTTTCCCCATAGCCCCTCAACAACAACTTGCATTTATATAGCATCTTTAACGTAGCAAAATGTCCCAAGGCGCTTAACAAGAGTGTTAGCAATAAAAAATATATTTTTGACACCGAGGAGATATTAGGACAGATGACCAAAAGCTTGGTCAAAGTGGTAGGTTTTAAGGAGCATCTTAGAGGTTTAGTGAGGGAATTCCCGAGCTTAGGGCCAACGCAGCTGAATGGTCGAGCGATTAAAATCAGGAATGTGCAAGAAGCCAGAATTGGAGGAGCGTGAAGATCTTGAAGGCTTGTAGAGCTGGAGATTACAGAGATAGGGAGGGGAGGGGTGAGGCCATGGAGGGATTTGTAAACAAGGATGAGAATCTTAAAATTGAGGCGTTGTTGGACCGGGAGCCAATGTAGGTCAGCGAGCACAGCGTGATGGATGAATGAGACTTGGTGCGAGTTAAGGTACAGGCAGCAGAGTTTTGGATTAGCACAAGTTTATGTAGGGTGGAAGATGGGAGGCTGGCCTGGAGAGTATTGGAATAGTCAAGTCTAGAGGTATTAAAAGCATGGATTACGGTTTTAGCAGCAGGTGAGCTGAGGCAGGGTGGGAGCCGGGCGATGTTACGGAGGTGGGAGTAGGCAGTCTTGGTGATGGAACGGATATGTGGTTGGAAGCTCATCTCGGGGTCAAACACAACACTAAGGTTGCGAAGGGTCTGGCTTAGCTTCAGACAGTTGCCAGGGGATGGAAACGGTGACCAGGGATTAGAGTTTGTGGCGGAGACCAAAGACAATGGCTTCAGTCTTTCCAATATTTAGTTGGAGGAAATTTCTGCTCATCCAGTGCTGGATGTCAGACAAGCAGTGTAACAAATCAGAGACAGTGGAGGGGTCCAGAGAGGTGGTGGTAAGATAGTGCTGAGTGTCGTCAGAGTACATGTAGAACCTGATGTTGTGTTTTCGGATGATTATCGCTGAGGGGCAGCATGGAGATGAAAAATAGAAGGGGGCCAAGAATAGATCCTTGGGGGACTCCAGAAATAATGGTGCATGAGTGGGAAGAGAAGCCATTGCATGTGATTCTCGGGCTACGATTCGATAGATAAGAATGGAACCCAGCAAGGGCAGTTCCACCCAGCTGGACGACAGAGGAGAGGCATGGGAGGAGGATGGTGTGGTCAACTGTGTCGCAAGCTGCAGATAGGTCGAGAAGGATGAGGAGGGATAGTTTACCACGGTCACAGTCACATAGAATGTCATTCCTGACTCTGATAATGTGACGGAACCGGAAACCTGTTTGGAGAGATTCAAACATGGAATTGGGAGGCGACAACACGTTCAAGGACTTTGGAAAGGAAAGGGAGGCTGGGGATGGGGCAATAGTTTGCAAGGACAAAGAGGTCAAGGGTTTTTTTTTGAGGAGGGGGTGATTACAGCAGATGTGATGGGGAGGGGGACAGTTCCTGAGGAGAGAGAACCGTTAACAATATCAGCTAACATGGGGCCCAGGAAGGGAAGTTAGGTGGTCAACAGTTTGTTCGGAATAGGATTGAGGGAGCAGGAGGTGGGTCTCATGGTCAAGGTGCGCTCAAAGAGAGCAAGGTAGAAGATGGGATAGAATCTAGAGAAAGACGTGAGTTATGGGCTAGGGCTGCGGGGAACATTCGGGGAAGTTTGGCCCAGTGGGCTAGAGTAAGGGAAGGGAGCGGCAGAGGCAGCTGAACGTATGGTTTTGATCTTTGTGACAAAAAAGTCCATGAGCTCCTCGCACTTGTTGGAGGTGAGGGCGGAGGAGGCACAGGAGAGTGGTTTAAGACGACGGTTTGTGGTGAAGAGAAGCCGGGGGTTATCTTTGCATTCCTGGATGATCTTTGAATAATGAGCAGGTTTAGCAATGGAGAGCAGGACCCAATAATGCTTTATGTGGTCCAGCCAGATCTGGCGATGGCTAGTTAAACCAGTTGTCCGCCAAAGACGTTCAAATCTGTGTCCGTTGGACTTAAGGGAGCAGAGATGAGAGGTATACCCGGGGGGGGGGGGGGGGGGGGTAAAGATTTGCATTTATATAGCACCTTTCATGACCACTGGACGTCCCAAAGCGCTTTACAACCAATGAAGCACTTTTTGAACTGTAGTCATTGTTGTAATGTAGGAAACACGGCAGCCAATTTGCACACAGCAAGCTCCCACAAACAGCAATGTGATAATGACCAGAAAATCTTTTTTTAGTGATGTTATTTGAGGGATAAATATTGGCCAGGACACTGCGGATAACTCCCCGGCTATTCTTTGAAATAGTGCCATGGGATCTTTTACGTCCACCTGAAAAGGCTGACAGGGCCTCGGTTTAACGTCTCATCCGAAAGACCACACCTCCGACAGTACAGCACTCCTTTAGTACTGTACTGGAGTGTCAGCCTAGATTTCTGTGCTCAAGTCTCTGGAGTGGGACTAGGGTGAGAGAAAGAATAATGGTTTTAATGGAGACAAGGGCATCAAAGGTGTTGGAGAGGGTGTGATTTAGCAGATTGGTTGATGCAGAAATGTCATGATGAATTGTGGACCAAAAGCTAGATAGTTGGAATTTGAAAGTGTAGTGAAAAGTGACTTGAGGGAGACTTTTTCCAGGGCACAGAAAAAAGTGGGGTGGGGAGGGGTGGGGTCAAGGGGAATTTGGGTGGAGAGTGATACAATGATCAGAGATTGCTTTATCAGTGATAGTTACAATGGGAGTAGCTAGGTCATGTGAGATGGCAAGATCAAGGGGGTGGCCGTGCATATGGGTAGGAGAGTTTATATGGAGGGAGAGATTTAGGGAGGAAAGGAGGGCAGTGAACTCAGAGGAGAGAGAGCAAGAAGAGTTGAGATGGAGGTTGAAATCACCGAGAATGATTAGTCGCTTGGTGCAGAGGCAGAGAGAGGAAAGCAGAGAAGATATCTCAGTGAGAAACTTGGAAATAAAACAAAGAAATACAAATCCAAAGAAGTGGGCAAGGTGCTGGAGTTATGGGACCAAACCAGAGTGGAGGGGGAGGGGGGGGCGCGTAGGAAAATTTTGGGACAACATTGGAAAAAGAAATCCCAAACCTGTGGTGGTAGGAGCTGCAAGAATGTTTTTACACACAGTTACCACCTCTTTAATATAATATCTCTCCTATTTAATGACACTAACTGACGTAAGAAAACTACTAGGCACTTGGTCTAAGTGTTAAACAAAGCTTTAATCAACTGGTTTTCAACATGGAGATCTAGTTGTGTCCTTCACTAGTTCCTGTCGAGGAATGTCCTAAGCAAGCTGGGCTCATGCTCGAGTATTTATACTCTCCCTGGACAGCGCCACCAGCAGGCCGCCCAGTATTACTTCATACAAGATTCATGTCACTAACTGCCTACATGTGTCTGCTGGGTTCAAAGCTTTATCTGCAGTGGGCTGGGTGGTGACAAGTCACATTGGACATACTCTTAAAGCTCTTGCCCTACTCCAAGCTGTACGATCCTCTTATCCCATTATGTGTACTGCGTCACCATCATGACAAGTGAGTTACTGAAGGCTTGTAGACCCTGCTCGGGCAATTGGGGATTGTAGGATGAGACAAGCAAAGGTCATTGAGACCACTGAGCCATCTCCTTGCAACCATTCTATTTCAATTTCTGTAGGGTTTTTCCTCTGTATTTGTCGTTTCCTGTGTTTCATTCTCTTTCCCTTAACTTAAGAGCTCCTTCTCATCTTCCTTTCATGTCTATACACAGGACATTTCCTTGTAATGGAGAGGCATGGCAATAGATTGAGAGTGCTAGAATAATGTTAGGAAGGGCGCCATTAGCATTTTTCACTGTACAGGCACTCTGCCTCTGGAGACTCTGCACTTCTTGCCTCTGTGGATGAACTAGTCACACTAATCAACAGCTGTCTTGAAAATGGTGCACCTCCACAGTTTCTTACCCATGTGGATGCACGGACAGTAAGAGAGGTTGACGATGTTCCTGAAATTTCTGAGAGGCTGCATTGGAACTGCTGCTCATCTCTGTCTGGGGGTGGGGACAACTCTTTGAAGCTCTGCGCAGGTTGAGTACTTGAATTGGCTTCTAGCCTGTGTGGATGTGCCAGTGCTTTGTGAGACAGAAGGAATCGATTAATCAGTTCTGGCAGATGTTGCACTGGAAGGGTTTCTACTCCGTGTTGATGCACTGGTGTATCTCTAGAGAGGAGGAGTAGGTGAAGCAGTTCTGGCAGCTATTGCACTGGAAGCGTCTGTCGCCTGTGTGGGTGCGCTGGTGTTCAGTGAGGTCTGACAACTGTGTGAAACCTTTATTGCAAAACTCACACTTGAATGGTTTATCAGATGTGGGGACGCACTGGTGTTTCAGGAAGTATGAGGAGCTCAAGAAAGCTTTGTCACAAACCTCACACCTGAACGGCTTGTCACCTGTGTGAATGCGCTGGTGTACCACAAGGTATGCTGAGCTGCAGAAATCTTTGTCACAAATCTCACACCTGAACGGTCTCTCATCTGTATGGCCGCGCTGGTGTACCCGTAGATATGATGAGTTGCAGAAATCTTTGTTGCAAACCTCACACCTGAACGGTCTCTCATCTGTGTGGATACGCTGGTGTTGTAGGAGACTTGATGACTGGGTGAAACTTTTGTTGCAAAATTCACACTTGAATGGTCTTTCTCCTGTATGGATGCGCTGGTGAACACGGAGGTATGATGAGTTGCAGAAAGCTTTTTTGCAAATTGCACACCAGAACGGTTTTTCGTCTTTCCGAATGCACTTATGTGCCAGGAGGTCCGAGGACTTAATGAAAGCTTTGCTACAAGTTTTGCACTTGAACGGTTTCTCAGTTGTGTGAGTGCGCTGATGTTTCAGAAGTAATGACGAAAGTGTGAAAGCTTTGTCACAAGCCTCACACCTGAATGGTTTCTCACCTGTGTGGGTTCGCTGGTGTTCCAGCAGGCGTGACGATGTCACAAAAGCTTTGTCACAAGCGTCACACCTGAATGGTTTCTCCCCTGTGTGAGTGCGCTGATGTTCCACAAGGTGCGACTGCTTTAAGAAAGCTTTGTCACAAATCTTGCACTTAAATGGTTTCTCACCCGTATGTATACGCCAGTGTTGCAGGAGGGTCGATGCTTGTGCAAAGGACTTCTCACACACTTCACACTTGAACGGCTTCTCACCTGTGTGAATGCGCAGATGTTCCACGAGGCCCGATGCCTGTGAAAAGGCCCAGCCACACACATCACACTTGTATGGTTTCTCGCCCATGTAGCTCCCCTTATTTTGCAACAGACGTGACCACCGCACTGAGACTTTGTTAAAATCCTCACATCTGAATTCCTTCTTGCCTGTGTACACGCACCTGTGTATCAGGAGGTCTGACAACGTGTAAATCTCTTCTCACACCCCTCACTGCTTAACAGCCTTTCATCTGGTTTTGATATGCCAGTGTTCACGAGAATTGAATGACTAAAGCTTTTCTCACACACCTTCACACTGAACAGCTTCTCACCTCTATGGATGTGCCAGCACTTCAGGAGCTTTACTGATTGTGTGAATGTCACTCCTTGGGCAATTTGTTACCAGCCCCGCACTTTTAAAGGTCTCTTCACCTCCTGGTGCAAACAACCTCAAACCGCCGAGGCTTTTGGAGCATTGAAGGGATGCTCGACACTTAATCAGTTTTAGATCTGACAATGTATTGAAATACTCTGGATTGAATGGATTTGCAGAAGATGGTTGTACTGTGGAGCCATTCCTTGGGTGATGACCTGGATGTACCTCTGGTGTCTATCCTCCCTATGTTTTCTGTGCAGGATATGGTTTAATACAGTATGATCCTTCTGTAAGACAAGAAAAGAAAAATCATGTTTTTCCTCCAATTCTCTTCCCTCTCTGCTGAAGGTGCTAACTCCTCCCGGAGACAGCTCCACACTGAGTGTCAGTAGATTGTGAACAACTTGTTCAACTGTGTGTGGCCATCAGAGCCAAGTTTATGTTGCCCTCACTCGACACCCACCCTTTCCAGTGGGGATCACCAGATCGTAATCGGAAGCGGATGTTCTGGCTAATTCTTGCCTCCTCCCGCCCTCGCCACCTGAGGGCTCACGTGGAAAAGGTAGTATAAATAATTCTAAAACAAATAAAAAGGAAGAGAGCAGAGTACTAGTCAGAAATTGTGCAGCAGGCACTACAGGTAAAGGGAAAAATAAAAGATATAAAGTAATTAAATCAGGAGCAAGAAATAAGAAATGTGTGAGAAAAACCAACATTAGAGCAGAAGGACAGGTTAGGGTGTGTGGCCCAAATAAGCGTTCTTTATACAAACGCACAGAGTATAAGAAACAAATTGAATGGATTGCTAGAGCAAATTCAACTTAGAGGGTACGATATGGTAGGCACATGGTCAGGACTGGGAACTGAATATACCAGGTTATAAGATCTATAGGAAGGATAGGGAAAATGGTAGAGGGGGAGGAGTAGCATTAGTGATTAAGGATGAAATGACTTCTATGATAAGAGAGGATATAACGAGAGGTAAGCAGGCAGTGGAGACTTTATGGGTAGAATTAAGAAATAGAAAAGGATTTAAGACTGAAGTGGAGTTGTGTATAGGCCCCTAGTAGCAGCTATGAAGTGTCAGAATGTATTAATGCAGAGATCAGACAAGCATGTAATAAAGGTTTTAATGGGGGATTTTATCTTCCATATAGATTGGAATAAGCAGACAAGCTCATGTCAGAAAGGTAGAGAATTTCTTGTGTGCGTGTTCAGGACAGTTTTCTACAACAATATGTCCTAGAACCAACAAGGGGGCAGGCCATATTAGATTTAAAACCGAATAATGAGCCAGATCTAGTTAACAGCCTAATGGTGCGTGAACATTTATCTAATAGTGACCATAATATGATTGAGTCAATGTTGTGTTTGAAAGGGAGAATCGTGAAACAGCTAAGATTCTAGATTTAGGTAAGGCCGACTTCAACAGGATGAGACTGTACGCAGTAAAGTGGGCAAATCTATTAATGGGTAAAATGACAGAAGATCAGTGGGAGGTGTTCAAAAAAGAATTTAACGTGATACAGAACCAGTTTATACCCCTAAGGAGCAAGAGCTCTACTTGCCAAAAAACAGCCATGGATGACTAAAGAGGTAAGGGGCAACAAAAAACTAAAAGAAAAAGCATTCAAGAATGCAAAAAATAGCACAGATCCCGGTGAATGGGAGAGTTAAAAGAACAGCAAAGGGTGACAAAGCAGATCATAAGAGCTACAAAAAGGAGTATGAAAAGAAACTTGCAAGGAATATCAAAATCAACACAAAAAACTTATATTAGAAAAAAGAGGGTGGTTTGAGTACAGGAGTAAAGAAGTCTTACTCCAATTATATAGGGCCTTGGTGAGACCACACCTGGAGTACTGTGTACAATTTTGGTCTCCTTACCTAAGAAAGGATATACTTGCCATTGAGGGAGTGCAACGAAGGTTCATGAGATTGATTCCTGGGATGGCGGGACTGTCGTATGAGAAGAGATTGAGTAAACTAGGCCTGTATTCTCTTGAATTCAGAAGAATGAGAGGGGATCTCATTGAAGCATACAAAATTATTACAGGGCTCGATAGGGTGGATGCTGGGAGAATGTTTCCCTTGGCTGGGGAATCTAGAACCAGGGGCCACAGCCTCAGGATAAAGGGAAGGCCATTCAGGACTGAGATGAGAAGAAATTTCTTCACACACAGGGTGGTGAATCTTTGGAATTCTCTACCCCAGAGGGCTGTGGAGGCTCAATCATTGGGTATATTCAAAACAGAAGTCGATAGATTTCTGACTAGTAAGGGCATCAAGGGATATGGCGATAGGGCTGGTGAATGGAGTTGAGGCAGAAGATCAGTCATGATCTCATTGAATGGCGGAGCAGGCTCGAAGGGCCGAATGGCCTACTCCTGCTCCTAGTTCTTATGTTCTTAAGGGCAATGTGGGCCCCTTAAAAACTGATAATGGTGATATTATAAATGAAAATAAGAAAATGGCAGACATGTTAAATAATTACTTTGCATCATTTTTTACAGTAGGGGAAGAGGATGGTATGCTGGACACCCCAAGGAAGCTCATTTTGAATTACAGACAGGGACTCACCATAATTAACGTAAGCAAATTAACAGTAATGAAGAAAATAATGCCACTAAAGAGTGACAAATCCCCAGGACAAGATGGTTTTCATCCCTGGGTTTAAAGGAATTGGTGAGAACATTGCCGTTGCCCTAACTATGATCTTCCAAAGTTCTCTCGATTCAGGAACCTTTAGATTGGAGAATTACACATGCCACTTCGCTATTTAAGAAAGGCGAGAGGGGGAAACCAGGGAATTACAGACCAGTTAGCCTAACATCTGTTGTCGGGAAATTACTAGAGTCTATAATTAAGGATAGGATGGCTGAACACCTTTAAAATTTTCAGCTGATCAGAGAGAGCCAGCATTGATTTGTAAAGGGTAGGTCATGCCTGACGAACCTGATTTAATTTTTTGAAGAGGTGACTAAAGTAGTGGACAGGGGAATGTCTACAGATGTTATCTGTACAGACTTCCAGAAGGCAGTCAATAAAGTCCCTCATAAGAGACTGTTAGCTGAAGTTGTAGCTCATGAAATTGAGGGCAAATTATTGACCTGGTTAGGAGTTTGGCTGAGAGGCAGGGGACAGAGAGTAGGGATAATGGGCAGGTACTCTAATTGGCAGGATGTGACTCATGGCGTCCCATAGGGATCTGTGTTGGGGCCTCAATTAGTCACTGTATTTATTAACGACTTAGATGACAGGATAGAGAGCCACATATCCAGGTTTGCCGATGACACAAAGATAGGCAGCATTGTAAGCAGTGTAGATGGAAGCATAACATTACAAAGAGGTATTAATAGATTAAGTGAATGGGAAAAACTGTGGCAAATGGATTTCAATATAGGCAAATGTGAGGTCATCCACACTGGACCTAAAAAAGGATAGATCAGAGTACTTTCTAAATGGTGAACAGCTAGAAGCAGTAGAGGTCCAAAAAGATTTAAGAATCCCTGTACATAAATCATTAAAATGTCATGGACAGGTACAAAAAATAATCAAAAAGGCTAATGGAATGCTAGCCTTTATTCTAGAGGATTAGAATACAGGGGGTTTAAGAAGTTATGCTACAGCTATACAAAGCCCTGGTTAGACCAAATCTGGAGTACTGTGTTCAGTTCTGGGCATCACACCTCAGGAAGGATATACTGACCTTGGAGGGAGTGCAGCCTTGATTTACTAGAATGATACCTGGACTCCAAGGATTAAATTATGAGGAGAGATTATACAAACTAGGGTTGAAGATTAAGAGGTGATCTGATCAAAGTTTTAAAGGTATTAAGGGGAACTGATAGGGTAGATAATGAGCAACTATTTCTGCTGGTTGGGGAATCTAGGACTAGGGGACATAGCTTAAAAGTTAGTAAGTCCGTAAAGGGGACCCCGAGCTTCCGGTCGCCTGTCACTTTAATTCTCCACTCCACTCCCACTCAGGCCTCACTGTCCTCGGCCTCTTGCATTGTTCCACTGAAGCTCAACGTAAGCTCGAGGAACAGCACCTCATCTTTCGATTAGGCACTTTTTAAGCCTTCTGGACTCAACATAGAGTTTAACAATTTCAGATCATAACCTCGGCCCCTATCCTATATATATTTTTTATCCACACCTTTTGTTTGTGTCTTTTCTTCTCTCCCACATGGCAGCTGTCTTTCATTCTGCCAGCGCAATTCACACTTCATCTAGAGCCATCTTTTGTTTCTTAACCTGTCCCATTACCATCTCCTTTTGCCTTGAATATCTCAATGTCTCTTAACCTCTCCTGCCTTCTATCCTATCACAGACCTTCACTTTTGTTCTTTCATCCCCTCCCCCCTTTCCCAGCCCCTACACTTGCTTAAAAATCTGTTCCATTTCCTGCTTTTTTCCAGTTCTGACGAAAGGTCATCGACCTGAAACGTTAACTCTGTTTCTCTCTCCACAGGTGTTGCCTTACCTGCTGAGTATTTCCAACATTTTCTGCTTTTATTTCAGATTTCCAGTATCCACAGTATTTTGCTTTTGTATTAATGAACAGAACATTTGTCAGATTATTTTAGCGTCTAGTCCTATCCTGTGCCTTCACAGGGCCCTCCTACTCTTCGTTGTTATGTTGGCAGAATAACAGCACACTGGACTTTGTTTCAGGCTTTAACTGCTAAGTAAATTTATTAAACAGTAACAGAATAAGTGAACTATATCAACTGTACAGTAAAAATATTGAATAGCTCCCTTATCCTGTGCTAAAATGAAAAATCAATCATTTCCTTACAGAGTGGTCCTTTTATTTTTCCCACTATCTATGGAAGCTATCTGGCCTGACGAATGCTCTAAGGTCGCTCAAGCTCTCTTCAAAGGCTACCGGCACAGTCTCTGATTTGAAAAAGACAGGCTTAGAGAAGGAAATAGTAGAATTTAAGTAACTGGCTGCCCAGTTTAAAAAAAGGCTACTAACCAAACACACATTCCTTGGAAAAAAAAATCAACGGCATAACTTGGGGTAGAAATTGCAGTCAATGCAATTGAATATCGGGCGGGGAGTATAACAGGCGATACCGCCTGTCTTGCACTACCTTCCAAGTCGAATTTCTACCCCAACAAGTTAATAAAAAGTAAAATTCTGCAAATCTTAAATGAAAAACTGAAACATCAAATGTTGGTTCTTTCCACAGTTGCTTCCAGTTTTTCTGTTTTTTCAACATACCAAGCTAAGTTGTCACAGTCTCCTCAGAGTGAAGCTGGTGTTAACTGCTAAAGAGACCAATCCCAAGCTCAATCAATGTCAGAAGACTAGGCCCAGGCTTGCCCTGGTTCTTAAACACTCTTAGATTATAAGAAACTAGACAGCATCAGCCTCCCTTGTACGGCAGGACTCCTCACAGAGAGACGTCTCTCACTGAAAATGGATTCTCATCACAGGCAGGAAATCTGTAAGAATCCCCAGGCCTCACTTCAGTTCACCTCAACACCCCGCCTGCAAGACTCCTGCCGGGAGTTAAAATCCGGGCTTAAATAACTGCTCATTCAAAAAAGGGTTGCCAATCATTTGAACAACTCACACAGCATTGAACAAACTGCCCCTCTCCTGGACAAAGTATGTTACAAGTTAATAAAAAATTCTGCAAACGTTGCAAATCAGACACAAAAAATATGGCTGTTCGCTTGATAGATGCTGACTGACCTGCTGCATTACCAGCTATTTATGTTTTTGGTTCAATATAGTTTTCCTGGGAGTGAAGCTCATTTTAACCCTGCATGTGCCATGGCAAAATTAAAGGAACCAATACCAATCTTAATCTTACAACCAGATCAGGCTTGCCCTGGTACTTACACAAATTTATTTACAAGAAACTAGACAGCACCAGACTTCTCCTGTACAGCAGGACTCTTCACAGAGAGACGTCTCCCACTGAAAATGGATTCTCATCACAGGCAGGAAATCTGTAAGAATCCTCAGACACTCTGCACCTCCCAGATAATCACACCTCACCTTCTCATTTTCAGCAATGAACCCTCAACAAAACTCAGCCTGTAAATCAGGGGGGAAATGCTGTGTACAAATCCCAGCTTCCAATAAACACATTCAATATCCAACACTCAGTCCCAGCCAAACAGTTCAGCACAAAGCAGGGAGTAAACAGGCCTCTCAGCTGGATCCTCTCACACAGCACAAAGGGCATTTTTACTCATTTCCTCACTTGCATAATCAGACTGCTCTGAACATTAATGAGTATTTTACTGTATAAAGTCAGTACAAACCCAGTTCTTTCCCTCACAGTCTACACCCTTCTCACTTTGTTTGCAGATGTTGGCAGATACTGCACAGGCCGCAGAAGGGAGGAGGAGAAAATTATAGGAACGCTGGGTATACTCTTTGTGATTGACATCACTATCAGCCAATCAACTGCTACACTATATTTACAACCAACCTACACTTAACATGTCAATCACACTTCCTAGCCAATCAGACTGGTCTGGGAGTGGGAATTCTACTTCACACTGTAAAACTATTACAAAATTAAAAACAGCCAGTGTAACACTGGGTAAACCTTAAATTCAGTGGCAATTTAAAAAACAGGCCTGGTGGAACTATCTCATCTACTGTGGCTCAGTTGGTAGCAGTCTTGTCTCCGAATCGCAAAATTGTGGGTTCAAGTCCCACTCCAGAGACTCCAGTGCAGTACTGAGGGAGTGCTGCACTAATGGAGGTGCCGCCTTGCGGATGAAACGTTAAACCGAGGCCCCGTCTGCCCTCTCAGGTGGATATAAAAGATCCCTGGGCAATATTCTAAGAATAGCAGGGCAGTTCTCCTCGGTGTCCTGGCCAATATTTATCCCTCAACCAACAACACTAAAACATTTTCTGGTCATTATTTCATTACTGTATGGGGGATCTTGCTGTGCCAAACTGGTTGCCGTTTCCCACAGTACAACAGTGACTGTACTTAATTGGCTGTGAAGCACTTTGGGATGTCCTGAGATGGTGGAAGTGGCTCTATAAATGCACGTCTGTCTTGATTTACTGAGTCCCAACACCAGCTACTTACAATCTGTGAACCTGACACCTTCACTAATATAAAAACCCAGCCATGCTTCATACTATCTGTGAATCTGCTGGGGGAAGATTTCTTTCAGTCGCTTTCTCTAGTGACATTGTAAATACCAGAGGCTGGATTTTCTCTGGTCACTGTGAAGTGTCTGTAAACAGCAGCAGGCTTTCCTCTGGTCACTGTGTGTCGTTACAGTGTAATCAGCAGCAGGAAGATTTCCAGTGGTCACTGTGCATAATGACATTGTAATCATCAGCACAAAGATTTCCCACAATTGCTGTGAGCAGTGACAATGTAAACAAGTTCTCCAAGGCGGCCTTCGGGATACACGACAGCGCAAAATCATAGAGCAGAAACTGATAGCCAAGTTCCGCACTCATGAGGATGGCCTCAATCGCGATATCGGGTTCATGTCACGATACAGAACGTGACTTGACATCATGGCCGGTCTTTCCAGGTGTTTTTTTTTAAAAAGACTAACACAAGAACCAACACAAATTGACAGGATATGCAGCCAGCAGGTGTTTTGACACGTTGGACCCCCTGGGACACATCTCATTGTCTTGGCTGTGCTCTTAGTGTGTCTTTGATGTAGGGAAAGATTTGAATAGATTTTTTCTGTGCTTATATTGTGAATTCTGGGAGATTCTCTCACAGCTACTCTACCTGAGGAAGGAGCGAACAGCTCCGAAAGCTTGTAAAATTAAATAAATCTGTTGGACTATAACCTGGTGTTGTGCGACTTCTCATTTTTGTCCACCCCAGTCCAACGCCGGCATCTCCACATAATGTAAACATCAGCAGGAGGATTTCCTCTGGACACTGTGTGCAGTGACAGTGTAAACATCAGCAGGAGGATTTCCTCTGGACATTGTGTACAGTGACAGTGTAAACATCAGCAGGAGGATTTCCTCTGGACACTGTGAGCAGTGACAGTGTAAACATCAGCAGGAGGATTTCCTCTGGACATTGTGTACAGTGACAGTGTAAACATCAGCAGGAGGATTTCCTCTGGACATTGTGTACAGTGACAGTGTAAACATCAGCAGGAGGATTTTCTCTGGACACTGTGTACAGTGACAGTGTAAACATTAGCAGGAGGATTTTCTCTGGACACTGTGTGCAGTGACAGTGTAAACATCAGCAGGAGGATTTTCTCTGGACACTGTACAGTGACAGTGTAAACATTAGCAGGAGGATTTCCTCTGGACATTGTGTACAGTGACAGTGTAAACATCAGCAGGAGGATTTTCTCTGGACACTGTGTGCAGTGACAGTGTAAACATCAGCAGGAGGATTTTCTCTGGACTGTGTGCAGTGACAGTGTAAACATCAGCAGGAGGATTTCCTCTGGACACTGTGTGCAGTGACAGTGTCAACATCAGCAGGAGGATTTCCTCTGGACCCTGTGCAGTGACAGTGTAAACATCAGCAGGAGGATTTCCTCTGGTCACTGTTTGTAGTGTAATGTATTATCACATGGTTTGTCACATGGTTTATTATGAGCATGCTCTGTTCGCTCTGGCCTAGTAAAGCAAGCACATGGACTAGCAACTCATCGTGTCTCTGGCCTTCATTTGTTCTACCCACATATATTACATTTTGGCGACTAAGGTGGGATCCCAAAGCCATTTTTAGGGATCATGGAAGGACACAGTGTTCAACCTTCAAGTGGACAAGTTTAAGGTGAATTTGTGACACCTAAACTGAATTTTTGCAATGTTTTACCGTTAATGCTCCTGCAGACTCGTCTGTGCTTTGCCTTCACATGTATGTCTACACAGCAACAGCGGCGTTGATTCTCACATGTACACAGGTAGCGTGCTGAGTCACTGTTCGACGGGATCGGGACAATCATGGCCGCGCCTACGGGATTCATCGGAAGCCTCAGCATGTATGACCGAGCTTGTGAACCATTCCGTTCTTACATTGAGCGGATATAGATGGTTTTTAGGGCCAATAACATTGTTGAGACCAAAGGTGCAGGTGAGAATATTTATGCTCAAAATAAAGTAATTTGTGAACGGAAGAAAGCAATTTTTCTAACAGAGATCGGGCCAGATGTCTACGGAATGTTGACAAACCTACTCGCGTCAGGGAAAGCAAAGGATGCGTCGTTTAAAGATATTGTCAAGAAACTCAAGGACCATTTCGACCCAAAGCCATTAGAAATAGCAGAGAGCTATAAGCTTGGTACCAGAAACCAAAAACAAAGTGAGTACATTGTAGTTCTTAAGAACCTGTCTTTGCATTGTAACTTTGGCACATTTTTGGATCGTGCGTTGCGAGATAAGTTTGTGTGTGGACTGGTGGATGAGCACACACAATCCAAGTTACTGAACACTCCGAACCTAACGTTTGACATAGCTTGCAAAATTGCCCTATCTATGGAGATGGCGTCTAAGAATGCTAGGGAGCTCCGTCCAACTCAAGTGACTAGTGCAGCTGAGGTCTACAGTCACAAAGCCACCGCCAAATTTAAACCTGTGAGACTGAGTCAAAAGCATGTCGGTGACAACAGTTCAGTGAATTGTTATTGCATGCAATGGAAATCACTCACCACAGTTCTGCCAATACAGGAATGCGAAGTGTTTTCACTGCCAGAAGCAAGGCCATATTTCAACAGCTTGCAGAACTAGATCTAAAGCAGGAAGTAAGAACCATTCTAGTGGCAAAGCAAAGCAGTGACAACAAAAGGGAGGAGTTTACAATATTGAAATGAATACACATGATGTTGAAGAACTAGGCATCTACAGTATCTATGCCACTAGTGGCAACGCTAGCAGTCGTGAGAAAGACTTCCGTACAAAACTTTTGATCAACGAGCAATATATTGATATATGTATCAACAAGGCAGTGGACTGCTCTATCATGAGTAAGGACACATATGAGAGTAAGTTTAATCAAGTACCACTTACAAAGAGTACCGTAGAGTTAAAAACCCACTCCGGAGAAATCCTAGAGACATGTGGCCTAATGAAATGTACAGTTCAATGTAATGGCCAGTCAGTAAAGCTGCCTGTTATTGTAGCAAGCTATAACAACAGGCCAACCCTCATGGGCAAAGACTGGTTGAGAAAGTTAAAACTAGACTGGAAAAACATCTTCAGTCAAAGAAGCGATTCGACACAATGCTGAACTAGTACGAAAGCATATTCACAGACAGTTATGAGGGCATCACTGGGTATGATGCGCATATCCGCATCAAGTCCAACGTGAAGCCTGTCTATTGTAAGAAAAGTCAGGTGGAGGAAGAGCTAGCGAAGCTCAGAGAGAACAGAGTGCTAGTAAAAACTGACAAAAGTCAATGGGCTACCTTGATTGTGGTAGTGCCCAAAGCAGGCAAAACTGTACGCTTGTGCGGTGACTACAAAGTTACTATCAACCAAGCAGTTGACGATGAGCAGTACCCATTACCTACATCGCAAGATTTGTATGCAGCACTCTCTGGGTGAAAGGTTTTCTCCAAACTTGACCTGTTGCACGCTTACGCTCAGCTGAATGTTGATAGAGAGTCAACAGTATCTCACCATCAACAGACACAAGGGGGACTGTACTCATACACCAAGCTGCCGTATAGTGTAAAGACCTCCCCCAAAATCTTCCAGGCCACGATGGATAAGATTTTACAAGGAGTTCCAAATTGCTTATGCAATCAAGACTATGTGCTGATCATAACAAGCAGCGAGGAAGAAAATCTAGAAGTGTTAGATATAGTGCTTCAAAGATTGAATGCCCACAATGTCAAATTTAAAAGGAGCAAATGTGTTTTTGTGCAGCCCGAGGTTGTGCACCTTGGTCTGAAAGTTGATGCAAATGGCTTGCAGCCAGTGAGGGAAAAGGTTGATGCTGTCATCAATGCTCCAAAGCCACAGAACGTGTCTGAGTTAAGATCTTTCCTTGGAATGGTCCGGTACTACGCACGTTTCTTACCTGAGTTAGCGACCATGTTAGCTCCATTGCACGAGCTTCTCAAGAAGGATGTCCAGTGGAAGTGGACGAAAGCGCAACAGGAAGCTTACGACGCTTGTAAGAGAAGTCTGTCTAGCAATGCTCTACTTGTGCACTATGACACAGAACGTGAGCTTAAGTTAGCGTGTGATGCTTCCAGTATGGTGTGGGAGCTGTAATAAGCCACGTAATGGATGACGGCCAAGAGAAATCAGTTGCGTTCACATCGCAAACCCTCACAAAGAACGAAAGAAACTACACGCAAATTGAAAAGGAAGCACCCGTCATAGTGTTTGGAATCAATAAATTCCAACAGTTCCTGATCAGCAGAAAGTTTACCCTGATAACCGATCACAAACCACTCCTAGCAATATTGGGGCCCAAATCTGCCAACCTTGCAATGGCTGCATCAAGAATGCAATGTTGGGCAGTATTGTTGTCACAATATGACTACACGATTGAATATCGCACTTCAAAGCAAAACGCAATCGCAGATACCTTGTCCAGGTTGCTACATGAGGACTCGTGTGTTGGGAGTGAAGGTGCAATTGACAAAGACGTTCCCGTGCAGCTGAGATTGCACATGAGACTCAAAAGGACTCAGTACTGAAAAGAGTGTTTGAAAATACCTTGAATGGATGGACTGATCAGTGTATGGACACAGAATTGAAACCATTCATACTGAATTGTCTTGTGAGCAAGGTTGTATCAAGTGGGCAAACAGAGTGGTGGTACCTATTTCTTTGAGAGATAGAATTCTGGCCGAACTTCATACTGAACATCCAGGGATCGTCAGTATGAACTCAATTGCAAGAAGCTTTGTTTACTAGCCTGGATTGGACAATGATCTTGAATCACTTGTCAGCAAATGCGGCGTTTGCCAAAATTGTAGAAACAAACCACCCAAACCTCCACTACAAACATGGTCATGGCCAAGTAGACCTTTTCAGAGAGTTCATGTAGACTTTTGTGAGAAAGCAAATGATTATTTCCTGGTACTTGTAGATAGTCACTCAAAGTGGATTGAAGTGAAACACACGGGTTCAAATACTACAACTGAACGTACCATAGTTGAGTTGAGGTCTATCTTTGCATGTCATGGCTTACCTGAAGAGCTTGTTTCTGACAATTGCCCTCAGTTCCGTTCTGCTCTATTCCAAGATTTCCTCTGGTCACTGTGGGTAGTGACACTGTAAACATCAGCAGGAAGATTTTCTCTGGTCACTGTGTGCAGTGACACTGTAAACATCAGCAGCAAGATTTCCTGTGGGCACTGTGGGTAGTGACACTGTAAACATCAGCAGGAAGATTTCCTCTGGTCACTGTGGGTAGGGATACTAGACATCAACTGGAGGATTTCCTCCCATCAATGCCTTCAGTGTAAACATCACCAGGATTATTTCCCCTTTTCTTCCTGTGTCATAACAGAGTAAACGTCTGGAGGAAAATTCATTTTTGTATTTTTTAAATTGTTTTAAGGCTATTTTGTTTCCATCTCCTTCCCAGGTTGTTCCTTCCCCTCACACGCTGGGTTCATTGTCTGGAAGAAAGCGAAAGAAAAATGGCTGGTGTCAGACTGGCTTTTCCCTGTTAATTGAACGTTGGTTTTGTGCAGCATAGTGGGCAATGATACAGCATAGTGGATGTGCAGGCTGTCTTCTGGTCTTTGGGACTGGAAAGAGACAGCCTGTCACTAGTTCATGGGTACCCCAGGAAAGGCAGCCTGTCACTGGCTTATTGGTTCCCCTGAGGAGGCAATCTGACAGTTAAGTCATTCATCTCCCAAGGAGACACAGTTGTCAATGGGTCATTGTTACCCTAGCTGTCAATTCATCATCAGTATGAGAACAGAGGCAGCCTGTCTCTGCATCATCGGTATCCCAGGGATGCAACCTGCCAATGGATAATTGGTATCTGTCACAAATCTCTCGTCTGCCCTAGATAGTCTGTCGGGTTCAGCGCCACTGGTGTCTCCTGTATCAGAACCCCATATCCCTAATGATGAGTTTGCCTATACTACCCAATGTCTAGTTCTATGATCATGATGCGGAGATGCCGGTGTTGGACTGGGGTGGACAAAATTGAGAGGTCGCACAACACCAGGTTATAGTCCAACAGTTTTATTTGAAATCACAAGCTTTCGGAGCTTACTACTTACGTCGGACGAAGGAGTAGTAAGCTCCGAAAGCTTGTGATTTCAAATAAAACTGTTGGACTATAACCTGGTGTTGTGCGACCTCTCAATTTAGTTCTATGATACCATGACCTAGGAATGTAACAATGAAACCCTATGAAGAACTGGATACAATGATCCTCACACATGCGATCCTCTAATCTTACAAGATGCGGAACATTCTCGTAAAAAGGGGTTAACGTAAAATCAACAAGTTGGTTTATTTTACAGATTATTGATCAGTAATAACCCAGAATTTTAGCTTCTGTAATGCTTTTCGTAACAAAAAACAATGAAGCTACAATGGTGGAGCGATTAAAATCGGGGATGGGCAAGCGGTCAGAAACGTAGCGATCTCGGAGGGTTGTAGGGCTGGAGGAGGTTACAGAGATAGGGAGGGGCGAGGCCATGGAGGGATTTGAAAACAAGGATGAGAATTTTAAAATCAAGGCATTGCCTGACCGGGAGCCAGTGTACGTCAGCGAGCACAGGGGTGATGGGAGAACGGGACTTAACAGGAGTTCGGATACGGGCAGCAGAGTTTTGGATTAGCTCAAGTTTATGGAGGGTGGAAAATGGGAGGCCGACCAGGAGAGCATTGGAATAGTCAAGTCTAGAGGTAAATAAGGCATGGATGAGGATTTCAGCAGCAGATGAGGTGAGGTAGGGTCGGAAACATTACAGAGTTTGTTGTTATAGTCTTGCTGGTAACAGGCCAAAAAGGGAATCTAAAATACAGTTTTCAAATATACTAAGACTGATTAGTTCAGTTTGTATTTGACTGACCAGTTTCTTTTTGAGTTTGAGTGGCTAGTTCACAAAATCCATAAAATCCCATTAAGCTTTTTCTAGAATATTAAAATATCAGTTCCGCTCAATAGGGGGGTAGTTCAAAAACCTTAATAAACCCAACAGGTTGTTTGAAAATCTGAAAACAAACAGTTTAATATTCCTTAAAAAAGATAGAGAAATACAGGCACTGGCTACCTTTAGCAAGATCGGGGCATAATTGTGGTATGGAGCCATTCCCAGGATGAGATTGGAAGGGGCCCATTCTCACTGGATTTCTGCCCATAACACTTGTTGTGGGGAAGTTACTGGAATCTATAATTAAGGACAGAGTGATTGAATACTTAGAGAAATTTGAGCTGATTAGAGAGAGCCAACATGGATTTGTTAAGGGCAGGTCATGTCTAACGAACCTAATTGATTTTTTTGATGAAGTAATTAAAGTAGTCGACAGGGGAATGTCTATAGATGTAGTTTATATGGACTTCCAGAAGGCTTTCGATAAGGTTCCACATAAGAGACCATTAGCTAAAATTAACGCTCATTGAATTGAAGGCAAACTATTGACTTGGTTAGGCGGTAGAAAACAGAGAGTAGGGATAATGGGCGTAGACTCGAATTGGAAGGAAGTGACTAGTGGTGTCCCACAAGGATCTGTCTTGGAGCCAGAACTATTCCCTATATTAATGACTTAGATACAGAATAGGGAGCCATATATCCAAGTTTGCAATGACACAAGGATTGGTGGCATAGTAAGTAGTGCAGACGGATGCATAAAATTACAAAGGCATTGATAGATTAAGTGAGTGGGCAAAACTGTGGCAAATGGATTTCAACGCAGGTAAGTGTGAGGTCATCCATTTTGGACCAAAAAGAGATAGATCCGAGTATGTTTTAAATAGTGAAAAGCTAAGAACAGTGGAGGTCCAAAGAGATTTTGGGGTCCATGTACACTGATCACTGAAATGTAGTAGTCGGGTACGAAAAATAATCAAAAAGGCAAATGGAATGTTAGCCTTTATAACTAGAGGTCTAAAATATAAAGGGGAAGAAGTTTTGCTACAGCTATACAAAGCCCTGGTTAGACCACGTCTGGAGTACTGTGTAAAGTTCTGGGCACTGCACCTTAGGATATATTGGCCTGGGAAGGAATGCAGCGTAGATTCACCAGAATGTTATCAGTCTTCCAAGGGTTAGATTATGAGGAGAGATTACCACACAAGAGGTTATTACACAAAATTAGGGCTCATGGGATTGACGGTAATATATTAGCATGGATTGATGATTTGTTAACAGGCAAAAAACAGAGAGTAGGAATAAACGGGTCATTTTCGGGTTGGCAGGCTGTAACTAGTGGGGTACCGCAAGGATCAGTGCTTGGGCCTCAGCTATTTACAATCTATATCAATGACTTAGAGGGTTTGAATGTAATGTAGCCAGGTTTGATGACGATGCAGAGCTAGATGGGAAAGTAAGATGTGAGAAGGACACAATGAGACTGCAACATAGATAGGTTAAGTGAGTGCGCAAGAACGTGGCAGATGGAATAAAATGTAGAGAAATACAGTGCTAAAAATGTCATAGCCCCCGAAAACGGGCGCAGGGATCACGATGCCAATTCAAAGTATTGCAGGCAACACACAAATTTGGTGTTGCCTGCTAATTTAAATGATATGGGCATGCTGCCCAGCACTAAACGTGCTGCTGAGCGGATGCACGCTCAGCAGGGGGACCAAGTTCGTGCGAGGCTAACACCAATTAAAGCTAGCCTCCACTTCTTAAGGCCAGCCTCTACCTCTTAAAGGGGAGGTACAGTTTGACGAGATCAGGTGCTGGAAGTAATTCCAGAAGGAAGTTGCACCTGGGAAACAGTCAGCAATGGTACAACAGGCCAGGCTTCTTAGACGCAGCACTGGAGGCCTTAATACAGGAGGAAGATAGGTCCTTGTTCCACAGGGGTCCAGGAGGCCCTCCAGACAGACACTGCAAAGGCAGTGGGACCAGATAGCCACAG
The DNA here is from genome assembly GCA_030390025.1 of Squalus acanthias. Taxonomy (NCBI): domain Eukaryota; kingdom Metazoa; phylum Chordata; class Chondrichthyes; order Squaliformes; family Squalidae; genus Squalus; species Squalus acanthias. The sequence goes on along the minus strand of JASTWF010000612.1, from coordinate 233,857 downwards.
AGGTCAATGCCAACAGTGTTGCCCCGAGGACCTGGATGTCGTGCTGGAAAAAGTTCAATGACCTCACACGAGTGGTCAAGGTCAGTGAATGCATCTTCAAATGCCATATCCCACAAACTGCACCACTAGCCTCACACACTGCTCAACTCACCACACCCCATTACTCACCTACCAATAATCTCTATCAATTTTAACTCATACCTCACATTCACATGCTGCATCTCACCCTCACACACTTACCACTGCTGCAAGCCTCACACCCACATCTCACAGCTTGCATATACTGCCAGCTATTGAAGCATGCCAGCCACATTGCCAAACACAGTGAACCACACTCTCTGACACACTTCCCTCTCTCTTGCAGGACACACAATCGTAGGCAGCTGCAGCAAACCAGAGTGGGACAGGCGTGCCTCCATATCTTGGCCCCGCTCGAGGAGTCAATGTTCGCCGTAATTAGAGTGGCTGTGACTGATGCCATGGCCAGCGGTGGCGCTGAAAGCATTGAACATGACGGTATACTCATACCTAATCCTCCTCACATCCCACTTCCCTATCATCCCACAATCTCTTCTGACTTACAAGCTGCAGATGGTGTAAGCATGCACCTCTTGCTTCCACTCCACCCTCCCAATCACCACAACCATGTTTGGCCACGCAAAACATGAATCTGTCCATCACCAGTGAGTTACAGAGGATGGAGGCCTACTTCCGCCACTGGCGACTTCGGCCAAACCCGCAAAAGACCGTCACCTCAACATTCTACCTCAACACCCATCAACCAAACCAAGCTCTGAAAGTCTCCTTTTGTGACGCAGAGGTAAACTTGCCAAAAATCCCTCCTATTTAGGAGTCACGCTCGATCACACCCTGTCGTATAGACAGCATCTCCAGAACCTTGGGAAAAAACTAAAGAATAGGGTCAACTTAATCCAGAAACTCGTCGGATCCATATGGGGAGCAGACGGTCAAACTAGCGGCACTCGCCCTGGTATACTCTACAATGGAGCGCTGCTGTTCGGCATGGCTATCAAGTCCGCATGTCAAATCTGTTGATGTCCAGCTGAATTGTACTATGAGAATTATCACCAGTACGCTTTTATCGACACCAACACCTTGGCTGCCCGTGCTTGCAAACATCGCACCACCACACCTACGCTGCGAATATGCAGTCTCCAGAGAATACAACCGCTACACCAGCAAAGACATGCCGATCCAGGCTGACTTGAACAACCTACTGTTAGATCAGAATTGGGACTTTTTCACAGGGGCCCAATTCGAGTCCACCGGGACTAATTAAAGTCCTAAGAGGTCACCCCTGCTCCTGGCATCCCAATTACTCACCAACGGGCCTTACTGTTACATCGAATTTTGGAGCAAAACCAGACAGAGATGGAACTGAAGACAAAGTAAAAGTTTATTAGAAACTAGCCAGAAGGCTTTGTGCACAAAGGGGGGGAGGTTGATCTCCTCAGACTCGAACCCAACTCTCAAAGGAAAAACTACATACAAGCATTGATATACCTTTTGATAAGCAACACCCACCGGCTACAAAAGTGGGCGTACACATACAAACAGCGTCGCTATCATTGCTCCCTTATTGGTTAATGATCAGTCACTCAATGTTGGGAGCCGCCCTGAAATGTTCTGTGACATTAAACATAACACATAGTTGTTATACATGGGGCCTTCATCTAGTCTCTGGGAGCGAGGTCTACCAGACTCCATCTTGTCTCTTAAACAAGGTCGTACCACGCTTATCTTTCCTTTCCCATATTGTTGTATCTGACCAATATTTCGTTAATTCTCGAGAGAAGCTTATTATGAAAAACAATGTCAGCTCCAAAGGGAGATAAGGTGTTTGAGACCAAGAGAAAAATGTCCGACTCCCTGTACAGTTCAGTTTCCCTTATCTCTTCAGAAGGCCAACTGCATATAAACACTGCTTCTGTAGCACTGATAATGACCTTCTAAAATGCCTAGAAGTTAAGCTATGACTCCGACAATCTGGCTGCAAGTAGCAACACTTCTTTCAGTATTATTTAAAAGGGTTAATATAATGAACCATTTAGTCCATCATGCTTTGCAACTATCTAAAAGCTATATGTACATATTGATATCTCTCTATAAGTGAATTAACTATCCTTTAAACATGATTTCTAATATTACTGCCCTACAGCCTTGGTTAATATATATTTAAAGACTAAGGGGTATAGGTTTCGTTTCACAGGCCTAATTTGCGATCCCACAGTCCCCCCTTTCAACCCCCGGAAAGGATACTTGAAGCGGGGTTGAGAAATGTGCTCTCTCTACAACTACGTTAATATAATAAACTGATGGATATATATATTGCAGAACCACCTATAGGTTTTCCCAGCTCAAATTGCATGAATGAGGAAGTTTTCCTGTATTCCCTCCCCCCTTTTTAGGCCTTTGGTTAATCCAGGTAGGCCGCCCATCTGTTGTATATGGTCTGGTGTGACTCCTGTCGGGGTGGCCACCCGTCTGGGCACCAGGTATGCATCAGATGAGTAAAGATAATAGTTAGGCAATCCCTGATTCATTATACCATTGCTTCAGTATTCATACACTTGAATTTTCTAACAAACGTCCAAAGTCGTCCAAGCTATGCGTCGGAGGGGCAGTGCATGCACGAACAGTTTTAATCATTTGTTTTGCAATTCGTTTTGCCCGAATCCTCTTACATTTCTTACATGCCATACATAACAGGCCGACAACCAGTATTAACTGCACCACGACCAATATGTGTGAAATTAGTCTGATCCACGGATGGATCTGTAGATTTAGTCCCCAGTCCCAAATGTCATCCCACCATGTGGTCACCTTGATCGCGTCGATATCTTTCTTCAGATCCTTGCTCCGTTGTTGCAGGGTATAATACACCCGTTGGGAATGTTGAATCCTTCCCCGTAACTGCTTTAAATGTTCGGGCAGTGGGGGTATCGGGTACCCAAAAGTGTTGATGTAGTTTCGCAAATCATTTTTAATGTCCTCGGGTACTTGGAGAGAAGTGGTATCATACTGATGTATGTCCACCAGTTCCTTATGTCCAATTCGTACGGGAATTTCTGGGGTGAAGCAGAACTCTGGGCGGGGAATATCACATGTTAGATTGCCGTAATGGAACGTATTCAAGTTGGTCGTAACACAATATTCACCCCTACCGGCGTATGCCACCTGGGTGGGTTTGGCGGTGGCATCCAATGCTTCCATGGTGCAGTTAATCTCCAGGTCTGTGGTATTACAACCACATCGGCTCTGTGGGCTGTGGTTGATTGCATGCGGGCACATGATGATGGCATGTCGGGTAGTACATCCTTCTAGTCTGGTACCCACTAGATTTCCATTTATCATCACTGTGTAAGGTAACATATTATGGGGAGATATGTGCATGCCATCTTTTATTACACCAATATTTTGTACTTGGTATACCTCGCGTCCTTGAGTCTCCGGGGTCAGTACCGGAATGACCAGCACTAAGCCCAGGAGACCTCCCCCCTTTTGCTTACATTCTACTTGGGTGGGGTATACCCGTATCATGGCCCGAAATTGACAGGTTGTTATGTTAAGGCTATCCAGAAGGCGTTTGGGTGTACCCTTCCCAGCATGCCCGTGGGTTAGAGTCCCTTTTAATTGTTGGTTGGTAATCCACAAGGGTAATTCCCCTCCCTGTATTTGGTCTAAATTCTCTCGGGTCTGCTCAACTATCCAATTACCATATGTGCTGCAGGCCGCTGCCTGCTGTGAGAAATTGTGTTCTTCTTTGACTATCTTATTTATTGTCTGCGCGTGTGCTTCTAGTACAGTGGCTATGTCCTGGAGGTAGATGGTTAATATCTGATCCTCCCTTAATTCTTGACCCTCATTCTTATTCTGTTCTTGTAAAATGGCTTTGAGCCGTGAGCTCAAATTTCGAACCTTCTGGTCTAATGCAGCCAGATCGATGGTATTAACCACTGACGCGCCTGTACTAAAAACCGTCGCTGCATCATTTAGTAAATCCCTTTTCCGGCGCCATACCCGCCTGTTCCTTTTATTGTACCCACCTCCACTGCGGATCGCGCCTTGTCTCAATACTTGTGTTATGAGACGCTGATACAATTGCTGGGTTTGTGACGAGCACCATACGGGCAGGGCGGTGTCGGTCAAGTTCAGGACTACTGGGACTAATTCATGTTGTATGTATCATACAATGTGTTTCTGGTTTAGGTGGACACCAATCCACTAACGGGTCCTTCCTTCATAAATGGGCAAATCAGTGGCGGGTTAATGGCTTGGGGTGGATCGTGACCCCAATAACAGTGAATTATAGGGGGTGGAGGGCCATTCGGTACCACACCTTTACCATATTGTTGGCACTTGACTCGAGTGAGCGTACATGAGGGGTGCCAAATGCCCTGATTATTCTGACAGCATTGAGCCATTCTTTCCCCGGTCTCGTAATCTACACATACTCCTATTCGGCGGTCATCCGTGTAACATGTATGGGTGCCGAAATCATTCCCACACCACTCCAGTTCTGTGGCGGCTGCGGTCTGTTTGACCAACAGCAGCCCTATTATTCTTAATAAGAGCCATCACATAGTGTTTAATATAATACCACTTCAAGTCAAAAGGGAGAATACTTTGCGTTGTTGGAGGGTCGGTATCCCCAGAAGTGGTAACAGTACTGAGGCCGGGTGGAACGTCTGTAAGAAAAACACAAGGCAAATAACAACTCGAAGACTCTACGTAATTTTCCGGACTTGGTCCTAATCAAACACTTGGAGGAAAATAAAGTTACTCGCATTATTAATAATCATTTGATAATTCATTGCCTCAGCTGACAGGCACATACATTCCATTCACTTCAATCAGATTTTTTTTATGTAGCAACAACACTCTTCAGAAGAGAGAGAGAGAGAGAGAGAGCGCAGCCTGTGACCTTGAGAAGGAAAGCACAGGCTTTTAAAGTGACAGTACACTGAAAATGACAGAATCCAGTCTGCAGGTTTTTTTTTTACTCCTCAGCCCTAGGGGTCCTGAGGGTCGGGGGAAATTCCTTCCCTGGGCGCCATCACTGGCTTAGTCTGGCTCCAGTGTCTCCACCTTACATCTAATTTTTCTTGCAGGCAAATTCCTGTACTAAGGAGGATCTGGAAAGGTCCATCCCACCGTGGCTCAAACGTACCTCGAACCGGTCGCTGAACCATCACACACTGTCCCACACTAGGTGGTATTTTCCAAACTCCCTCCATTCTTTTATCATCCTGTGCCTCCTGTAGATATTTAACCCAAAATTTATTGGCCTGATTTTCCAGGAAGGGAAATCTCCCACCATCTGGTCCTACTATTTCCAATAGGTGGTCACTTAAGAGCAGGTTTGCCTCTATCTGGTGCAAGACATCCATACCTAAAATCAGGCCCTCACTGTTGGGACCTATCCAAAGAGTGACCCACCAGGTTCGGCTTTCTGGGGATAATTGCAATGGAATCGGAACACTCTGATGGAGGATCACACTTTCTCCACTAACCTCGCTTACTTGGATGGTTTGATCTATTGTAGGGAATTTCGAGTCGGTTATCGACACCGAGGCTCCCGTGTCTATAAGAGCACAATACTGCCGGCCTCCTAACAGTACATTTAGACACGGGCGGGTGGCCCCCGGTCCTCCGACGGAGGAGACCGGGGTATCCTAATCGTGGTGAGGAGCTGGTGTTGGGAGGAGGAGGGCTCGTAGTCCTTACAACTCTCGGTCAGACAGCCCCCCCCTTTGTGGTCCCTGTGATCCAAGTTTTCGGGGTCCCTGTCCCTCCCTTCCCCCACCCTTTTTGAAACAAGCAGCCCGAGTGTGTCCAAAGCGACCGCAGTTGGTACATGGTTTACCCGTCACCGGGCAATTTGATCGGCTACTGGACTTATTTCTTTCCACCCATTTTTAATCATCTCACTTTGGTATTTCAGATTAGCCTCTTGGACCCGCTTAACAACAGTGACACTGGTGGCCATAGCCGGAACGTCCGGTGAAAGGGGTTTCCCCTCGTCACTCATACTTATAATCACGTATATCCTTATGCTTTATCTTATACTTTAACTTACTTTAGTCTAATCTTATACTTTAATTGGCACAAACGTATCACCTTATGCTCTATCTTTTTTTTCCCTCTTACTCGTCACGGGATCACGATCCTGTGGTGTGTTCGAAGTTCCCTACACCTACTTGATCCTGGCCATCACGTGGGACTACATCCTCTTAATTCAGGCTCAGGCTAGGTGTTTGAGATAGACAACCAACCACCCTTGTCCATGTCGATCACCCGTGACTCTCAACAATGACAAACACTCAAGCAGAACAATGACAAACACTTAGGGGTAAAAATTCAGTTGGTTGCGCCTCCCGTTAGCGCCTTAAGAGGGCGCTAATGGGGCGCAAAGCCGCTAACGCCCGGGCGCAGCGATGTTTGCGCCGCTCGAGAACTTAACTTGAGATTGTGCGGCGGCGCTAAAACTTACCGCTGCGACCACCTGCGCGCGCAGATTGTGACGTCATTCCATGGTGCAACGCCCTTGTGGCGCTCCAGAGCGGAAATTGAGTGGCGCCCCCTGCCTTACCGCCTGGCGCTTCCAACGACCGGAAGACTGGAACGCTATCAATCGCTGTGGGGCTGGGGGGGGCGCTATTTAAAGGGGGCCTCTTCCTGTCTTTTATTGTTGGTGGCATTTTTGAACTACGCATTCTGAGAGAGAGAGGGAGAGACTTCTGGAGAGATTCAACGTTGTGTGAAGGAGTTTTGGGTACTGAGCAGCACTTTGCAGGTTCATTTTGATTTGCCATTCCTTGTATCGATTTAGCAGAGACTGTGGGAGCTGCACTCTGAGCTCTTTGCCTGGTACTCTCCATTGTTCTTTCCAGCACATTTGATGTGCAAGTCTCTCCAGGCCGAGATTCAAGGCTGCAATGAACAGGATGTGGATGGAAAGCAAGATTAACCATCCCCTTTAAGAACTGGCCCGTGCCATTGTGTGTGTGTTCCATTGCTGACTGACATTACATGAGCTTCGCCAGCACTCTGAGGTAGCGCCTCACTCCTTGGCCTTTGCGCCTTAAGACAGGTGTGCAGCGCCTGCTTTAGCGCTCCACTCACCTCCCGGGGCGGTAAAAGTGAAGTTTCCAGTCAGTGCCGATAATTAGCGCCAGGCGCTAATATTTGCGTCCAGACGATATTTGTGCCCCAAATGGGGCGCGACCTAATTTCTACCCCTTATACTTTAAATCGGAATACACACAGTTAGGTCTAGTCAATTCCGTCAACCCGTGAGTCTCCGTGAGGAGTAATTTAACTACGTGGATAATTTAGAGTGCCTGGCTGGTACTTATTTTGCGAGCGCGACTCACCACGAGGGATTTGTAACAGGGAGTCCAGGAAAAGCCCAACTCCAACAATTCTCTTAAGGAGTGACCCTCAACCACCGCACCCAACATTCCAGTCCAGTATCCCACTTCTGACACCAACTGTTAGATCAGAATTGGGACTTTTACACAGGGGCCCAATTTGAGTCCACCGGGACTAATTAAAGTCCTAAGAGGTCACCCCTGCTCCGGGTTTTACACAGGGGCCCAATTCGAGTCCACCGGGACTAATTAAAGTCCTAAGAGGTCACCCCTGCTCCCGGCATCCCAATTACTCACCAACGGGCCTTACTGTTACATCGAATTTTGGAGCAAAACCAGACGGAGACGGAACTGAAGACAAAGTAAAAGTTTATTAGAAACTAGCCAGGAGGCTTTGTGCACAAAGGGGGAGAGGTTGATCTCCTCAGTCTTGAACCCAACTCTCAAAGGAAAAACTACATACAAGCATTGATATACCTTTCGATAGGCAACACCCACCGGCTACAAAAGTGGGCGTACACATACAAACAGCGTCGCTATCATTGCTCCCTTACTGGTTAATGATCAGTCACTCAATGTTGGGAGCCGCCCTGAAATGTTCTGTGACATTAAACTTAACACATAGTTGTTATACATGGGGCCTTCATCTAGTCTCTGGGAGCGAGGTCTACCAGACTCCATCTTGTCTCTTAAACAAGGTCGTACCACGCTTATCTTTCCTTTCCCATATTGTTGTATCTGACCAATACTTCGTTAATTCTCGAGAGAAGCTTATTATGATAAACAATGTCAGCTCCAAAGGGAGATAAGGTGTTTGAGACCAAGAGAAAAATGTCCGACTCCCTGTACAGTTCAGTTTCCCTTATCTCTTCAGAAGGCCAACTGCATATAAACACTGCTTCTGTAGCACTGATAATGACCTTCTAAAATGCCTAGAAGTTAAGCTATGACTCCGACGATCTGGCTGCAGGGAGCAACACTTCTTTCAGTATTATTTAAAAGGGTTAATATAATGAACCAAATAGTCCATCATGCTTTGCAACTATCTAAAAGCTATATGTACATATTAATATCTCTCTATAAGTGAATTAACTATCCTTTAAACATGATTTCTAATATTACTGCCCTACAGCCTTGGTTAATATATATTTAAAGACTAGGGGATATAGGTTTCGTTTCACAGGCCTAATTTGCGATCCCACACTACCATCAACCCGTGTCAAATCTAGAAGGCCATTTTGGACCGTCGCTGAAGCCCTTCAGCGATCTCCCCTCAGCTTTGAAGACCGATGGTGAAATGCTTGGAAGAACTGACATACGGAATGGATTCTTTATACAGGACTCACAGTACAACCTGAAGGATCAAACCTTCCTCGCAAACAGTGGACAACCATCAACCGCCTCAGAACTGGTCATGATAGATGCTGCCACCTTCTCCACAGATGGAAGATTAAAGCATCCCCATCATGCAACTGTGGAGCTCCTAATCAGACCCTGGAGCACATCATTGAACACTGCCCTCAGAGGAAATTCGCAGGCAGCCTACAAGAAATCCACGCTGTTACACCGGAAGCTTTGGCCTGGATATCTGACTTAGATATTGACATTTGATTTGCTTTACTACTACCAAACAAAAGAAAAAGACCACATCCCTACTCATTTCAGAGACCCAGGAAATCCAACCTGGCCAGCAGTGGTGCAAGAGGAAGAGGCGAGTAAAGATGAAGAAGAAACACCATCACTCGATCTGACACTCGCAGCCACCAGCTCAGATACTGGCACTGCGTGGACTTTAGAGGGTAGCGTGGACTTTAAGGATACCAATGGTCTGCTCTATCAGATTCCATGTGGCAGCATGGCTTATTTATATGCATGCTGCCCATGTATATGTGGGTTGCACAGTGGAGTCATGAGCCAGCTGGTCAGCGGATAGCCCTTGTCGCCCAGGATTTACCCTCTGGTTTGTCGTGGTGGCTCAAATGCTGATGGTACAGTGGACTGCCGCAGAATGAAGGCATCATGGGAGCTGCCAGGATACCGAGCATTGACTTGCATGATGCGCCATGTATGATCGCGCACCAGTTGGACATTGAGGGAGTGGAATCCATTCTCGTTGCGGTACATCTCCGAATAGAGATGCGGCGCCCGCAAAGCGACGTGTGTGCAGTCAATGGCACGCTACACCATGGGGAAGCCTGCTATCCTGGCGAAGCCGCGTGCTCGCTCTGCCTCAGCTCTTTTTGCATACAGAGCCTCACTCACCTCTCTTATACAGGAGTGGATGGCGAACTGGGAGATGTTACAGATGTCGCCTGCTCCAGCCTGGAAGGAGCCCGACGCGAAGACGTTCAAGGCCATGGGCAATGCTGTCCTCGCCTTGGACTGAGGCTGCAGGTCTGCCAGCAGCAGGTGGCAGAGTTCAGTGAGCACCTCCTCAGTAAATCACAGACATCGCATGCACTGTTCATCCCTGAGGTTGAGGTAGGAGAATTGCTCCCTGAAAACCCTGGGTGGATATGGCCTCCTGCTGAGAGCCCTCCTCCTCCTCCTGCCTCTTCCAGCAGCTTGTCCTGCTCTGTGTCGCCTCTTCTCATTCCCCCTGTCATGCTGCAGGCCAAGGGAGATACAAACTACTGCACCCATGTCTGGGAGCAACTGGTCTGAGCAGACCCTTGCAAGTCAGTACCAACTCCTTGACCACATGCCACACCACCCCTTGTAGACCTTAGGCAACTTTAAACAAGTCTACAAAGCACCAAACCCTTCTACAAAATCAGCAACAGCTAGTAGATATCAATCCGCAACTAACCTGTAAGTAGGTGAGGATACCTTTAAATAGCACAGGTCCTTCCTGCTGCTGAACGTGTGTTCAGCTGCGCGAGGTTAAGAGAGGGCGTTAGCTCCAGCGTTGAGGTTGTAAATGGCAGCACTGGCGTCAAATCAACGTTACACGCTGATTGACGTCACGATCTGCGTACTCTGTAAACAACTCCTAAACAACGGGCGTTACGCAACCAAACTTGTAGCCTGTGAAGTTATCCACTTCGGTAGGATAATTTTTTTTGGTGCGCGGACCCTTTAACTGGCTGCGCGGCCCATTCAATTTTTCACGCATGCGCAGTTATTTCCATTGAAAAGGCAGTGAGCAACCTGCGCAGAACCTCCAGATCGCTGCACAGCCGCGCAGCTTACCGGGAACGTTCCTGACTCCCCAAAGCCTTTCTACCATCTACAAGGCACAAGCCAGGAGTGTGATGGAATACTCTCCACTTTCCTGGATGAGTGCAGTTCCAACAACACTCAAGAAACTCGACACCATCCAGGACAAAGCAAGCCGCTTGATTGGTACCCCATCCACCATCTTAAACATTTACTCCTTTCACCACTGGCGCACCGTGGCTGCAGTGTGTACCATCTACAAGATGCACTGCAGAAACTTGCCAAGGCTTCTTCGACAGCATCTCACAACCTGGCGATCTCTACCACAAGACGGACAAGGGCAGCAGGTACATGGGAAAACCAGCACCTCCAAGTCACAAACCATCCTGACTTGGAAAAAATTGCCATTCCTTCATCGTCGCTGGGTCAAAATCTTGGAACTCCCTACCTAACAGCACTGTGGGAGTACCTTCATCACACAGACTGCAGCGGTTCAAGAAGGCGGCCCACCACCACCTTCTCAAGGACAATTAGGGATGGACAATAAATGCTGATGTTGCCAGCAACACCCACATCCCATGAATGAATATAAAAAAATAGCAGGGTAGATAAAGGGGAACTAGTGGATGTAGTGTATTTGGATTTTCAAAAAGCATTCGATAAGGTGCCACACAAGGGTGCCACACAAAATAAGGGCTCATGAGATTGAGGGAAATATATTAGCATGGATTGAGGTTTGGTTAACGGACAGAAAACAGAGAGTAGTAATAAATGATTACATAGGATATATGGCACAGAAACAGGCCATTCGGCCCAACCAAACTATGCCGGCGTTTATGCTCCACTCGAGCCTCCTCCCATCTTTCCTCATCTAAACCATCAGCATAACTCTCTATTCCGTTCTCCCTCATATGCTTGTCTAGCCTCCCCTTAAATGCATCTATACTATTCGCTTCAACCACTCCACATTCTCACCACTCTTTGCGTAGAGAAGTTTCTTCTGAATTCCCTATTGGATTTCTTGGTGACTATCTTATATTGATGGCCTCTAGTTATGCTCTTCCCCACAAGTGGAAACATTCTCTCTGTATCCACTCTATCAAAACCTTTCATAATTTTAAAGACCTCTATTAGGTCACCCCTCAGCCTTCTTTTTTCAAGAGAAAAGAGACCCAGCCTGTTCATCCTTTCCTGATATGTATACCCTCGCATTTCTGGTATTATCCTTGTAAATCTTCTCTGCACCCTCTCCAGTGCCTCTATATCCTTTTTACAATATGGCGACCAGAACTGTACGCAGTATTTGAAATGTAGTCTAACCAAGGTTCGATACAGGTTTAGCATAACTTCCCTACTTTTCAATTCTATCCCTCTAGAAATAAACCCTAGTGCTTGGTTTGCTTTTTTTTTTAATGGCCTTGCTAACCTGTGTCGCAACTTTTAGTGATTTGTGTATTTGTATTCAGAGATCCCTTTGTTCCTCTACCCCACCTAGACTCGCACCCTCAAGTAATAAGTGACCTCCCTATTCTTCCTACCAAAATGTAATACCTCACATTTATGTGTTAAACTTCATTTGCCAAATATATGCCCATTCTGCAAGTTTATTAATGTCCTCCTGTAATTTGTTGCAGTCCTCCTCAAATTGGGGGAGGATAGTCAATAATGGTGTCATCCGCAAATTTAGAAATTGTGTTTTTGATTCCAAAGTCTAAATCGTTAATATAAATTGTGAACAACAGTGATACCAGCACTGATCCTTGTGGAACACCGCTGCCACTGTGAATAGCTACCTTTTACCCCTACACTCTGCTTTGTCTTGAAGCCAGCTAGCTATCCATTCTGCTACTTGTCCCCTGACTCCGCATTCTCTGACCTTGTTCATCAGTCTATTATGGGGTACCTTATTGAAGGCCTTTTGAAAATCTAGAGAAATGACATCTACCGCATTACCATTGTCTACTCTCTCTGTTACCTCTTCAAAAAATTCAATGAGGTTGGTCAAGCAAGACTTTCCCTTTTGAAATGCATGCTGACTATTCATTACAATGTTTTTGGTTTCTAGATGTTCTTCTATTTTCTCCTTTAGTAGGGATTCCATTATTTTTCCTACCACCGATGTTAAGCTGACTGGTCTATAATTCCTTGGACATGTTCCATCCCCCTTAAATATAGGTGTTACGTTAGCTATCCGCCAGTCCTCTGGCACTACACCTTTTTCTAAAGAATTATTAAATATGTGTAGTAATGCCTCTGCTGTCTCTTCCCTAGATTCTTTTAAAACGCATGGATACAATCCATCCAGACCAGGGGTTTTATTCTCTGAGTTTGATTAGTTTATTTAATATATCTCCTCTTTATTTTAAATGCACTTCTCATTACTAATCTCATCATCCAATGTCATGTCCACCTGTTCTATCTCCCTGGTAAATACTGAAGCAAAGTAATTATTTAATATTTCTGCCATCTTGTTACCTGTGGTATTATCCTGTCCATCCCTTAGTGGCCCTACTCCCATCCAACCTTCCTTTTTTTTAATTGACGTGCCTGTAAAATATTTTACTATTTTGTTTTATGTTCCGTGATAATTTAATTTCATAGTTCCTCTTTGCCTTCCTAATTGTTTTTTTGACTTCTCTCCTAATCTCTTCGTATTCTCCCTTATCATGCACTCCCGATTATTTTCGGGTTGGCAGGCTGTAACTAGTGGGGTACCACAAGGATCAGTGCTTGGGCCTCAGCTATTTACAATCTACATCAATGACTTAGATGATGGGACTGAGTGTAATGTAACTAAGTTTGCTGACGATACACAGCTAGGTGAGAGTACAAGTTGTGAGGAGGACACAAAGAGGCTGCAAAGGGATATAGTCAGGTTAAGTGAGTGGGCAAGAACATGCAGATGTAATATAATGTGGAGAAATGTGAAGTTATCCACTTTGGTAGGAAAAATAGCAAAGCAGAATATTTTTTAAATGCTGAGAGATTGCTAAATGTTGGTATTCAGAGGGACCTGGGTGTTGTACATAAATCACAAAGTTAGTATGTAGGTACAGCAAGCAATTAGGAAAGCAAATGGTATGTTAGCCTTTATTACAAAAGGATTGGAGTTTAAGAGTAAAGAAGTCTTACTGCAATTATATAGGGCCTTGGTGAGACCACACCTGGAGTACTTACTTTTGGTCTCCTTACCTGAAGGATATACTTGCCTTGGAGGGCGTTCAACCAAAGTTCACTGGACTGATTCCTTGGATGGGGAGGATTGTCCTTTGAGGAGAGATTGAGTAGACTAGGCCTATATTCTCTAGAGTTTAGAAGAATGAGAGGTGATCTTATTGAAACGTATAAAATTCTTAACGGATTTGACAGAGTAGATGCTGGGAGGGTGTTTCCCCTGGCTGGGGAGTCTAGAACTAGGGGGTCACAGTCTCAGAATAAGGGGTCGGCCATTTAGGACTGAGATGAGGAGCAATTTCTTCACTCAAAGGGTTGTGAATCTTTGGAATTCTCTACCCCAGAGGGCTGTGGATGCTCAGTCGTTGAGTATATTCAAGACAGTGATCGATAGATTTTTGGATACTAAGGGAACCAAGGGATATGAGGATAATGCGGGAAGGTGGAATTGAGGTAGAAGATCTGCCTTGATCTTATTAAATGGAGGAGCAGGCTTGAAGGGTCGAATGGCCGACTCCTGCTCCTATTTCTTATGTTCCTTCAATACTCTTTATTCGTGCTAGTGGCAACGAGGCACTTTCTTTGAGCAGATTCACAGCTGTTACCAACTGAAAGTGATAAACCTTGCAGGTATAGAGCATGGGCTAGTAAGGTGCAGCTGAAAACAATAACAATTTATTGAACTATTGTCCAAAAGAAGATGTATGGGATGCTTAGTGTATGTTCCTGATTACTTCAGTGTGTGGAAAAGAGCACGCTAACAGACCATATAGGTTAGGCTAAAGCTAAATATCAAATTTATTGCAAGGTGTACATTTATACAGAAGTCAGCAGATAAACAGCAACAAGATATTTTACTGACATCAATATTCAAACCATTTTTTAAAACCAAAATATTTCAAAATTTTTAGGAATTTTTTCCCATCTTTAACAGAATCCTTGATGGCTTAAACATGGGTTCTACAGCGGCAAGAAGTTATAACGGCCCATGGTTATGTTGAAGTTCAGTTGGGCTAAGCGAACTCATGAAATTGAGGCAGTCCCCAGATATATATATATATATATATATATATATATATAAAACTTTAATTTTGTTTGAAGTAAAGGCCAGGTTCCTCCTCTTTGATTGAAATACACCTGTTTTGTCATAGGTGTTAATATTGAACCAACTACTTTCATCATTGAATATCCTTCTGAGTCAGCCAATAGAGATAATAGCTATGTCTGCTCTCACAATGGTAATCTTGCCAACATTGTCCAAAGTACTAGTCAAGCAATGATGACATGATGAGCATGTGTCTATTTGCCATGTCACAAACAAATTAGGTATCCTTTCTGAATCTGAATGTCCACTCCAAAACAGTTTGTGCAGATTGCTTACGCTCAGCCCTCACATCAAGATAAAATAAATTCTGTGAACAGAAAGCTCTACTTAAAAATTCCAGTGCAGTGGTTCTGCTACAAATTCATATGAACAAGTAAAATATGGAAATTCTTTACAGCATGAGATAGGGTGGCGTTCCCGTTCATCATAACCACACCATTCAAAATGACCAATGGCCAGACAGAGCAAGAGGTAACTCTGGGGTGCTCAGTCTGGACCAATCAAGTTTAAAGCAAGATGCCAATAAACTTGTGAATGGAAAGTTAGAAAAAAAATCTTTACATACAGTGTAGTTAGACTGTGGAATTCTCTACCACAAATCTTTTGTTTAAGCAGAGTAAATGGGAAATTTCATAAGTCTGTGTTGAGGGGATTCTCACCCTCTTGCAGCACATATTCGAGATGCAGGCACATGCTGCCCACTATTTCCTGACAAGAGTCTCTACACGGCTAATGCTCAGTCTGTTTACAATTTTTTCCCCTTCAGAGTGTGGATATATGCCGGTATATTGTAAGATGAGTTGGCAAAGCAATTCTGGCAGTGGTCACGCTGGAATCGTAGAATAATAGAATCTTACAGCACAGGAGGCTATTCAGCCCATCATGCCTGTGCTGGCTCTTTGAAAGAGCTTTCCAATTAGTCCCATTCCCCTGCTCCTTCCCCTTGGGCCTCCAAATCTTTCCTTTTCAAGTATATATCAAATTCCCTTTTGAAAGTTACTATTGAATCTGCTTCCACCACCCTTTCAGGCAGTGCATTCCAGATCACAACAAGAGGATCTGAAGACTGGTATGCTTCCACTCACTCAATGTACTGGAAGGAAGGATGGAAGGCTTTCTATCCCGTGTGAATGCGTCTGTGTATCTCTAGAGAGGAGGAGTAGGTGAAGCAGTTCTGGCAGAAGTCACACTGAAAGCGTCTGTCGCCTGTGTGGGTGCGCTGGTGTTTTAGAAGGTCTGACAACTGTGTGAAACCTTTGTTGCAAAATTCACACTTGAATGGTTTATCACCTGTGGGGACGCACTGGTGTTTCAGGAAATATGAAGAGCTCAAGAAAGCTTTGTCGCAAACCTCACACCTGAACGGTCTCTCCCCCGTGTGGATGCGCTGGTGTACCACAAGGTACGACGAGCTGCAGAAATCTTTGTCACAAATCTCACACCTGAACGGTCTCTCATCTGTATGGCCACGTTGGTGTATTCGTAGGTATGATGAGTTGCAGAAATCTTTGTTGCAAACCTCACATCTGAACGGTCTCTCAGCTGTGTGAATACGCTGGTGTATTCGAAGGTATGATAAGTTGCAGAAATCTTTGTTGCAAACCTCACAGCTGAACGGTCTCTCACCGGTGTGGATACGCTGGTGTACTACAAGGTGATGTCGTGCTGGAAAAAGTTCAATGACCTCACACGAGTGGTCAAGGTCAGTGAATGCATCTTCAAATGCCATATCCCACAAACTGCACCACTAGCCTCACACACTGCTCAACTCACCACACCCCATTACTCACCTACCAATAATCTCTATCAATTTTAACTCATACCTCACATTCACATGCTGCATCTCACCCTCACACACTTACCACTGCTGCAAGCCTCACACCCACATCTCACAGCTTGCATATACTGCCAGCTATTGAAGCATGCCAGCCACATTGCCAAACACAGTGAACCACACTCTCTGACACACTTCCCTCTCTCTTGCAGGACACACAATCGTAGGCAGCTGCAGCAAACCAGAGTGGGACAGGCGTGCCTCCATATCCTGGCCCCGCTCGAGGAGTCAATGTTCGCCGTAATTAGAGTGGCTGTGACTGACGCCATGGCCAGCGGTGGCGCTGAAAGCATTGAACATGACGGTATGCTCATACCTAATCCTCCTCACATCCCACTTCCCTATCATCCCACAATCTCTTCTGACTTACAAGCTGCAGATGGTGTAAGCATGCACCTCTTGCTTCCACTCCACCCTCCCAATCACCACAACCATGTTTGGCCACGCAAAACATGAATCTGTCCATCACCAGTGAGTTACAGAGGATGGAGGCCTACTTCCGCCACTGGCGACTTCGGCCAAACCCGCAAAAGACCGTCACCTCAACATTCTACATCAACCAAACCAAGCTCCGAAAGTCTCCTTTTGTGACGCAGAGGTAAACTTGCCAAAAATCCCTCCTATTTAGGAGTCACGCTCGATCACACCCTGTCGTATAGACAGCATCTCCAGAACCTTGGGAAAAAACTAAAGAATAGGGTCAACTTAATCCAGAAACTCGTCGGATCCATATGGGGAGCAGACGGTCAAACTAGCGGCACTCGCCCTGGTATACTCTACAATGGAGTACTGCTGTTCGGCATGGCTATCAAGTCCGCATGTCAAATCTGTTGATGTCCAGCTGAATTGTACTATGAAAATTATCACCAGTACGCTTTTATCGACACCAACACCTTGGCTGCCCGTGCTTGCAAACATCGCACCACCACACCTACGCTGCGAATATGCAGTCTCCAGAGAATACAACCGCTACACCAGCAAAGACATGCCGATCCAGGCTGACTTGAACAACCTACTGTTAGATCAGAATTGGGACTTTTTCACAGGGGCCCAATTCGAGTCCACCGGGACTAATTAAAGTCCTAAGAGGTCACCCCTGCTCCTGGCATCCCAATTACTCACCAACGGGCCTTACTGTTACATCGAATTTTGGAGCAAAACCAGACAGAGACGGAACTGAAGACAAAGTAAAAGTTTATTAGAAACTAGCCAGAAGGCTTTGTGCACAAAGGGGGAGAGGTTGATCTCCTCAGACTCGAACCCAACTCTCAAAGGAAAAACTACATACAAGCATTGATATACCTTTCGATAAGCAACACCCACCGGCTACAAAAGTGGGCGTACACATACAAACAGCGTCGCTACCATTGCTCCCTTATTGGTTAATGATCAGTCACTCAATGTTGGGAGCCACCCTGAAATGTTCTGTGACATTAAACATAACACATAGTTGTTATACATGGGGCCTTCATCTAGTCTCTGGGAGCGAGGTCTACCAGACTCCATCTTGTCTCTTAAACAAGGTCGTACCACGCTTATCTTTCCTTTCCCATATTGTTGTATCTGACCAATATTTCGTTAATTCTCGAGAGAAGCTTATTATGATAAACAATGTCAGCTCCAAAGGGAGATAAGGTGTTTGAGACCAAGAGAGAAATGTATGACTCCCTGTACAGTTCAGTTTCCCTTATCTCTTCAGAATGCCAACTACATATAAACACTGCTTCTGTAGCACTGATAGCTTAACTTCTAGGCATTTTAGAAGGTCATTATGACTCCGACAATCTGGCTGCAAGTAGCAACACTTCTTTCAGTATTATTTAAAAGGGTTAATATAATGAACCAAATAGTCCATCATACTTTGCAACTATCTAAAAGCTATATGTACATATTGATATCTCTCTATAAGTGAATTAACTATCCTTTAAACATGATTTCTAATATTACTGCCCTACAGCCTTGGTTAATATATATTTAAAGACTAAGGGGTATAGGTTTCGTTTCACAGGCCTAATTTGCGATCCCACAGTCCCCCCTTTCAACCCCCGGAAAGGATACTTGAAGCGGGGTTGAGAAATGTGCTCTCTCTACAACTACGTTAATATAATAAACTGATGGATATATGTATTGCAGAACCACCTATAGGTTTTCCCAGCTCAAATTGCATGAATGATGAAGTTTTCCTGTATTCCCTCCCCCCTTTTTAGGCCTTTGGTTAATCCAGGTAGGCCGCCCATCTGTTGTATATGGTCTGGTGTGACTCCTGTCGGGGTGGCCACCCGTCTGGGCACCAGGTATGCATCAGATGAGTAAAGATAATAGTTAGGCAATCCCCGATTCATTATACCATTGCTTCAGTATTCATACACTTGAATTTTCTAACAAACGTCCAAAGTCGTCCAAGCTATGCGTCGGAGGGGCAGTGCGTGCACGAACAGTTTTAATCATTTGTTTTGCAATTCGTTTTGCCCGAATCCTCTTACATTTCTTACATGCCATACATAACAAACCGACAACCAGTATTAACTGCACCACGACCAATATGTGTGAAATTAGTCTGATCCACGGATGGATCTGTAGATTTAGTCCCCAGTCCCAAATGTCATCCCACCATGTGGTCACCTTGATCGCGTCGATATCTTTCTTCAGATCCTTGCTCCGTTGTTGCAGGGTATAATACACCCGTTGGGAATGTTGAATCCTTCCCCGTAACTGCTTTAAATGTTCGGGCAGTGGGGGTATCGGGTACCCAAAAGTGTTGATGTAGTTTCGCAAATCATTTTTAATGTCCTCGGATACTTGGAGAGAAGTGGTATCAAACTGATGTATGTCCACCAGTTCCTTATGTCCAATTCGTACGGGAATTTCTGGGGTGAAGCAGAACTCTGGGCGGGGAATATCACATGTTAGATTGCTGTAATGGAACGTATTCAAGTTGGTCGTAACACAATATTCACCCCTACCGGCGTATGCCACCTGGGTGGGTTTGGCGGTGGCATCCAATGCTTCCATGGTGCAGTTAATCTCCAGGTCTGTGGTATTAAAACCACATCGGCTCTGTGGGCTGTGGTTGATTGCATGCGGGCACATGATGATGGCATGTCAGGTAGTACATCCTTCTAGTCTGGTACCCATTAGATTTCCATTTATCATCACTGTGTAAGGTAACATATTATGGGGAGATATGAGCATGCCATCTTTTATTACACCAATATTTTGTACTTGGTATACCTCGCGTCCTTGAGTCTCCGGGGTCAGTACCGGAATGACCAGCACTAAGCCCAGGAGACCTCCCCCCTTTTGCTTACATTCTACTTGGGTGGGGTATAACCCGTATCATGGCCCGAAATTGACAGGTTGTTATGTTAAGGCTATCCAGAAGGCGTTTGGGTGTACCCTTCCCAGCATGCCCGTGGGTTAGAGTCCCTTTTAATTGTTGGTTGGTAATCCACAAGGGTAATTCCCCTCCCTGTATTTGGTCTAAATTCTCTCGGGTCTGCTCAACTATCCAATTACCATATGTGCTGCAGGCCGCTGCCTGCTGTGAGAAATTGTGTTCTTCTTTGACTATCTTATTTATTGTCTGCGCGTGTGCTTCTAGTACAGTGGCTATGTCCTGGAGGTAGATGGTTAATATCTGATCCTCCCTTAATTCTTGACCCTCATTCTTATTCTGTTCTTGTAAAATGGCTTTGAGCCGTGAGCTCAAATTTCGAACCTTCTGGTCTAATGCAGCCAGATCGATGGTATTAACCACTGACGCGCCTGTACTAAAAACCGTCGCTGCATCATTTAGTAAATCCCTTTTCCGGCGCCATACCCGCCTGTTCCTTTTATTGTACCCACCTCCACTGCGGATCGCGCCTTGTCTCAATACTTGTGTTATGAGACGCTGATACAATTGCTGGGTTTGTGACGAGCACCATACGGGCAGGGCGGTGTCGGTCAAGTTCAGGACTACTGGGACTAATTCATGTTGTATGTATCATACAATGTGTTTCTGGTTTAGGTGGACACCAATCCACTAGCGGGTCCTTCCTTCGTAAATGGGCAAATCAGTGGCCTGTAGGCCGGTGTCGGGTTAATGGCTTGGGGTGGATCTTGACCCCAATAACAGTGAATTATAGGGGGTGGAGGGCCATTCGGTACCACACCTTTACCATATTGTTGGCACTTGACTCGAGTGAGCGTACATGAGGGGTGCCAAATGCCCTGATTATTCTGACAGCATTGAGCCATTCTTTCCCCGGTCTCGTAATCTACACATACTCCTATTCGGCGGTCATCCGTGTAACATGTATGGGTGCCGAAATCATTCCCACACCACTCCAGTTCTGTGGCGGCTGCGGTCTGTTTGACCAACAGCAGCCCTATTATTCTTAATAAGAGCCATCACATAGTGTTTAATATAATACCACTTCAAGTCAAAAGGGAGAATACTTTGCGTTGTTGGAGGGTCGGTATCCCCAGAAGTGGTAACAGTACTGAGGCCGGGTGGAACGTCTAAGAAAAACACAAGGCAAATAACAACTCGAAGACTCTACGTAATTTTCCGGACTTGGTCCTAATCAAACACTTGGAGGAAAATAAAGTTACTCGCATTATTAATAATCATTTGATAATTCATTGCCTCAGGGGACAGGCACATACATTCCATTCACTTCAATCAGATTTTTTTTATGTAGCAACAACACTCTTCAGAAGAGAGAGAGAGAGAGAGAGCGCAGCCTGTGACCTTGAGAAGGAAAGCACAGGCTTTTAAAGTGACAGTACACTGAAAATGACAGAATCCAGTCTGCAGGTTTTTTTTTTACTCCTCAGCCCTAGGGGTCCTGAGGGTCGGGGGAAATTCCTTCCCTGGGCGCCATCACTGGCTTAGTCTGGCTCCAGTGTCTCCACCTTACATCTAATTTTTCTTGCAGGCAAATTCCTGTACTAAGGAGGATCTGGAAAGGTCCATCCCACCGTGGCTCAAACGTACCTCGAACCGGTCGCTGAACCATCACACACTGTCCCACACTAGGTGGTATTTTCCAAACTCCCTCCATTCTTTTATCATCCTGTGCCTCCTGTAGATATTTAACCCAAAATTTATTGGCCTGATTTTCCAGGAAGGGAAATCTCCCACCATCTGGTCCTACTATTTCCAATAGGTGGTCACTTAAGAGCAGGTTTGCCTCTATCTGGTGCAAGACATCCATACCTAAAATCAGGCCCTCACTGTTGGGACCTATCCAATGAGTGACCCACCAGGTTCGGCTTTCTGGGGATAATTGCAATGGAATCGGAACACTCTGATGGAGGATCACACTTTCTCCACTAACCTCGCTTACTTGGATGGTTTGATCTATTGTAGGGAATTTCGAGTCGGTTATCGACACCGAGGCTCCCGTGTCTATAAGAGCACAATACTGCCGGCCTCCTAACAGTACATTTAGACACGGGCGGGTGGCCCCCGGTCCTCCGACGGAGGAGACCGGGGTATCCTAATCGTGGTGAGGAGCTGGTGGTGGGAGGAGGAGGGCTTGTAGTCCTTACAACTCTCGGTCAGACAGCCCCACCCCCTTTGTGGTCCCTGTGATCCAAGTTTTCGGGGTCCCTGTCCCTCCCTTCCCCCACCCTTTTTGAAACAAGCAGCCCGAGTGTGTCCAAAGCGACCGCAGTTGGTACATGGTTTACCCGTCACCGGGCAATTTGATCGGCTACTGGACTTATTTCTTTCCACCCATTTTTAATCATCTCACTTTGGTATTTCAGATTAGCCTCTTGGACCCGCTTAACAGTGACACTGGTGGCCATAGCCGGAACGTCCGGTGAAAGGGGTTTCCCCTCGTCACTCATACTTATAATCACGTATATCCTTATGCTTTATCTTATACTTTAACTTACTTTAGTCTAATCTTATACTTTAATTGGCACAAACGTATCACCTTATGCTCTATCTTTTTTTTCCCTCTTACTCGTCACGGGATCACGATCCTGTGGTGTGTTCGAAGTTCCCTACACCTACTTGATCCTGGCCATCACGTGGGACTACATCCTCTTAATTCAGGCTCAGGCTAGGTGTTTGAGATAGACAACCAACCACCATTGTCCATGTCGATCACCCGTGACTCTCAACAATGACAAACACTCAAGCAGAACAATGACAAACACTTAGGGGTAAAAATTCAGTTGGTTGCGCCTCCCGTTAGCGCCTTAAGAGGGCGCTAATGGGACGCAAAGCCGCTAACGCCCGGGCGCAGCGATGTTTGCGCCGCTCGAGAACTTAACTTGAGATTGTGCGGCGGCGCTAAAACTTACCGCTGCGACCACCTGCGCGCGCAGATTGTGACGTCATTCCATGGTGCAACGCCCTTGTGGCGCTCCGGAGCGGAAATTGAGTGGCGCCCCCTGCCTTACCGCCTGGCGCTTCCAACGACCGGAAGACTGGAACGCTATCAATCGCTGTGGGGCTGGGGGGGGGCGCTATTTAAAGGGGGCCTCTTCCTGTCTTTTATTGTTGGTGGCATTTTTGAACTACGCATTCTGAGAGAGAGAGGGAGAGACTTCTGGAGAGATTCAACGTTGTGTGAAGGAGTTTTGGGTACTGAGCAGCACTTTGCAGGTTCATTTTGATTTGCCATTCCTTGTATCGATTTAGCAGAGACTGTGGGAGCTGCACTCTGAGCTCTTTGCCTGGTACTCTCCATTGTTCTTTCCAGCACATTTGATGTGCAAGTCTCTCCAGGCCGAGATTCAAGGCTGCAATGAACAGGATGTGGATGGAAAGCAAGATTAACCATCCCCTTTAAGAACTGGCCCGTGCCATTGTGTGTGTGTTCCATTGCTGACTGACATTACATGAGCTTCGCCAGCGCTCTGAGGTAGCGCCTCACTCCTTGGCCTTTGCGCCTTAAGACAGGTGTGCAGCGCCTGCTTTAGCGCTCCACTCACCTCCCGGGGCGGTAAAAGTGAAGTTTCCAGTCAGTGCCGATAATTAGCGCCAGGCGCTAATATTTGCGTCCAGACGATATTTGCGCCCCAAATGGGGCGCGACCTAATTTCTACCCCTTATACTTTAAATCGGAATACACACAGTTAGGTCTAGTCAATTCCGTCAACCCGTGAGTCTCCGTGAGGAGTAATTTAACTACGTGGATAATTTAATACTGTGCCTGGCTGGTACTTATTTTGCGAGCGCGACTCGCCACGAGGGATTTGTAACAGGGAGTCCAGGAAAAGCCCAACTCCAACAATTCTCTTAAGGAGTGACCCTCAACCACCGCACCCAACATTCCAGTCCAGTATCCCACTTCTGACACCAACTGTTAGATCAGAATTGGGACTTTTACACAGGGGCCCAATTTCAGTCCACCGGGACTAATTAAAGTCCTAAGAGGTCACCCCTGCTCCGGGTTTTACACAGGGGCCCAATTCGAGTCCACCGGGACTAATTAAAGTCCTAAGAGGTCACCACTGCTCCCGGCATCCCAATTACTCACCAACGGGCCTTACTGTTACATCGAATTTTGGAGCAAAACCAGACGGAGACGGAACTGAAGACAAAGTAAAAGTTTATTAGAAACTAGCCAGAAGGCTTTGTGCACAAAGGGGGAGAGGTTGATCTCCTCAGTCTTGAACCCAACTCTCAAAGGAAAAACTACATACAAGCATTGATATACCTTTCGATAGGCAACACCCACCGGCTACAAAAGTGGGCGTACACATACAAACAGCGTCACTATCATTGCTCCCTTACTGGTTAATGATCAGTCACTCAATGTTGGGAGCCGCCCTGAAATGTTCTGTGACATTAAACTTAACACATAGTTGTTATACATGGGGCCTTCATCTAGTCTCTGAGAGCGAGGTCTACCAGACTCCATCTTGTCTCTTAAACAAGGTCGTACCACGCTTATCTTTCCTTTCCCATATTGTTGTATCTGACCAATACTTCGTTAATTCTCGAGAGAAGCTTATGATGATAAACAATGTCAGCTCCAAAGGGAGATAAGGTGTTTGAGACCAAGAGAAAAATGTCCGACTCCCTGTACAGTTCAATTTCCCTTATCTCTTCAGAAGGCCAACTGCATATAAACACTGCTTCTGTAGCACTGATAATGACCTTCTAAAATGCCTAGAAGTTAAGCTATGACTCCGACGATCTGGCTGCAGGGAGCAACACTTCTTTCAGTATTATTTAAAAGGGTTAATATAATGAACCAAATAGTCCATCATGCTTTGCAACTATCTAAAAGCTATATGTATATATTGATATCTCTCTATAAGTGAATTAACTATCCTTTAAACATGATTTCTAATATTACTGCCCTACAGCCTTGGTTAATACATATTTAAAGACTAGGGGATATAGGTTTCGTTTCACAGGCCTAATTTGCGATCCCACACTACCATCAACCCGTGTCAAATCTAGAAGGCCATTTTGGACCGTCGCTGAAGCCCTTCAGCGATCTCCCCTCAGCTTTGAAGACCGATGGTGAAATGCTTGGAAGAACTGACATACGGAATGGATTCTTTATACAGGACTCACAGTACAACCTGAAGGATCAAACCTTCCTCGCAAACAGTGGACAACCATCAACCGCCTCAGAACTGGTCATGATAGATGCTGCCACCTTCTCCACAGATGGAAGATTAAAGCATCCCCATCATGCAACTGTGGAGCTCCTAATCAGACCCTGGAGCACATCATTGAGCACTGCCCTCAGAGGAAATTCGCAGGCAGCCTACAAGAAATCCACGCTGTTACACCGGAAGCTTTGGCCTGGATATCTGACTTAGATATTGACATTTGATTTGCTTTACTACTACCAAACAAAAGAAAAAGACCACATCCCTACTCATTTCAGAGACCCAGGAAATCCAACCTGGCCAGCAGTGGTGCAAGAGGAAGAGGCGAGTAAAGATGAAGAAGAAACACCATCACTCGATCTGACACTCGCAGCCACCAGCTCAGATACTGGCACTGCGTGGACTTTAGAGGGTAGCGTGGACTTTAAGGATACCAATGGTCTGCTCTATCAGATTCCATGTGGCAGCATGGCTTATTTATATGCATGTTGCCCATGTATACGTGGGTTGCACAGTGGAGTCATGAGCCAGCTGGTCAGCGGATAGCCCTTGTCGCCCAGGATTTACCCTCTGGTTTGTCGTGGTGGCTCAAATGCTGATGATACAGTGGACTGCCGCAGAATGAAGGCATCATGGGAGCTGCCAGGATACCGAGCATTGACTTGCATGATGCGCCATGTATGATCGCGCACCAGCTGGACATTGAGGGAGTGGAATCCATTCTCGTTGCGGTACATCTCCGAATAGAGATGCGGCGCCCGCAAAGCGACGTGTGTGCAGTCAATGGCACGCTACACCATGGGGAAGCCTGCTATCCTGGCGAAGCCGCGTGCTCGCTCTGCCTCAGCTCTTTTTGCATACAGAGCCTCACTCACCTCTCTTATACAGGAGTGGACGGCAAACTGGGAGATGTTACAGATGTCGCCTGCTCCAGCCTGGAAGGAGCCCGACGCGAAGACGTTCAAGGCCACGGGCAATGCTGTCCTCGCCTTGGACTGAGGCTGCAGGTCTGCCAGCAGCAGGTGGCAGAGTTCAGTGAGCACCTCCTCAGTAAATCACAGACATCGCATGCACTGTTCATCCCGGAGGTTGAGGTAGGTGAATTGCTCCCTGAAAACCCTGGGTGGATATGGCCTCCTGCTGAGAGCCCTTCTCCCCCACCTCCTCCTGCCTCTTCCAGCAGCTTGTCCTGCTCTGTGTCGCCTCTTCTCATTCCCCCTGTTATGCTGCAGGCCAAGGGAGATACAAACTACTGCACCCATGTCTGGGAGCAACTGGTCTGAGCAGACCCCTTGCAAGTCAGTACCAACTCCTTGACCACATGCCACACCACTCCTTGTAGACCTTAGGCAACTTTAAACAAGTCTACAAAGCGCCAAACCCTTCTACAAAATCAGCAACAGCTAGTAGAAATCAATCAGCAACTAACCTGTAAGTAGGTGAGGATCCCTTTAAATAGCACAGGTCCTTCCTGCTGCTGAATGTGTGTTCAGCTGTGCGAGGTTAAGAGAGGGCGTTAGCTCCAGCGTTGAGGTTGTAAATGGCAGCACTGGCGTCAAATCAACGTTACACGCTGATTGACGTCACGATCTGCGTACTCTGTAAACAACTCCTAAACAACGGGCGTTACGCAACCAAACTTTTAGCCTGTGAAGTTATCCACTTCGGTAGGATAATTTTTTTTGGTGCGCGGAACCTTGCATGCGCAGTTATTTCCATTGAAAAGGCAGTGAGCAACCTGCGCAGAACCTCCAGACCGCTGCACAGCCGCGCAGCTTACCGGGAACGTTCCTGACTCCCCAAAGCCTTTCCATCTACAAGGCACAAGCCAGGAGTGTGATGGAATACTCTCCACTTTCCTGGATGAGTGCAGTTCCAACAACACTCAAGAAGCTCGACACCATC
Source organism: Squalus acanthias (assembly GCA_030390025.1). Lineage (NCBI taxonomy): Eukaryota > Metazoa > Chordata > Chondrichthyes > Squaliformes > Squalidae > Squalus > Squalus acanthias. The sequence continues at coordinate 206,712 of JASTWF010000612.1, read as the reverse complement.
CAGGACAAAGCAAGCCGCTTGATTGGTGCCCCATCCACCATCTTAAACATTTACTCCTTTCACCACTGGCGCACCGTGGCTGCAGTGTGTACCATCTACAAGATGCACTGCAGAAACTTGCCAAGGCTTCTTCGACAGCATCTCACAACCTGCCGATCTCTACCACAAGACGGACAAGGGCAGCAGGTACATGGGAAAACCAGCACCTCCAAGTCACAAACCATCCTGACTTGGAAAAAATTGCCATTCCTTCATCGTCGCTGGGTCAAAATCTTGGAACTCCCTACCTAACAGCACTGTGGGAGTACCTTCATCACACAGACTGCAGCGGTTCAAGAAGGCGGCCCACCACCACCTTCTCAAGGACAATTAGGGATGGACAATAAATGCTGATGTTGCCAGCAACACCCACATCCCATGAATGAATATAAAAAAATAGCAGGGTAGATAAAGGGGAACTAGTGGATGTAGTGTATTTGGATTTTCAAAAAGCATTCGATAAGGTGCCACACAAAATAAGGGCTCATGAGATTGAGGGAAATATATTAGCATGGATTGAGGTTTGGTTAATGGACAGAAAACAGAGAGTAGTAATAAATGATTACATAGGATATATGGCACTGAAACAGGCCATTCGGCCCAACCAAACTATGCCGGCGTTTATGCTCCACTCGAGCCTCCTCCCATCTTTCCTCATCTAAACCATCAGCATAACTCTCTATTCCGTTCTCCCTCATATGCTTGTCCAGAGCCCCTTAAATGCATCTATACTATTTGCTTCAACCACTCCACATTCTCACCACTCTTTGCGTAGAGAAGTTTCTTCTGAATTCCCTATTGGATTTCTTGGTGACTATCTTATATTGATGGCCTCTAGTTATGCTCTTCCCCACAAGTGGAAACATTCTCTCTGTATCCACTCTATCAAAACCTTTCATAATTTTAAAGACCTCTATTAGGTCACCCCTCAGCCTTCTTTTTTCAAGAGAAAAGAGACCCAGCCTGTTCATCCTTTCCTGATATGTATACCCTCGCATTTCTGGTATTATCCTTGTAAATCTTCTCTGCACCCTCTCCAGTGCCTCTATATCCTTTTTACAATATGGCGACCAGAACTGTACGCAGTACTTGAAATGTAGTCTAACCAAGGTTCGATACAGGTTTAGCATAACTTCCCTACTTTTCAATTCTATCCCTCTAGAAATAAACCCTAGTGCTTGGTTTGCTTTTTTTTTAATGGCCTTGCTAACCTATGTCGCAACTTTTAGTGATTTGTGTATTTGTATTCAGAGATCCCTTTGTTCCTCTACCCCACCTAGACTCGCACCCTCAAGTAATAAGTGACCTCCCTATTCTTCCTACCAAAATGTAATCTCACATTTATGTGTTGAACTTCATTTGCCAAATATATGCCCATTCTGCAAGTTTATTAATGTCCTCCTGTAATTTGTTGCAGTCCTCCTCATTATTGACTATCCTCCCCCAATTTGGTGTCATCCGCAAATTTAGAAATTGTGTTTTTGATTCCAAAGTCTAAATCGTTAATATAAATTGTGAACAACAGTGATACCAGCACTGATCCTTGTGGAACACCGCTGCCACTGTGAATAGCTACCTTTTACCCCTACTCTCTGCTTTGTCTTGAAGCCAGCTAGCTATCCATTCTGCTACTTGTCCCCTGACTCCGCATTCTCTGACCTTGTTCATCAGTCTATTATGGGGTACCTTATTGAAGGCCTTTTGAAAATCTAGAGAAATGACATCTACTGCATTACCATTGTCTACTCTCTGTTACCTCTTCAAAAAATTCAATGAGGTTGGTCAAGCAAGACTTTCCCTTTTGAAATGCATGCTGACTATTCATTACAATGTTTTTGGTTTCTAGATGTTCTTCTATTTTCTCCTTTAGTAGGGATTCCATTATTTTTCCTACCACCGATGTTAAGCTGACTGGTCTATAATTCCTTGGACATGTTCCATCCCCCTTAAATATAGGTGCTACGTTAGCTATCCGCCAGTCCTCTGGCACTACACCTTTTTCTAAAGAATTATTAAATATGTGTAGTAATGCCTCTGCTGTCTCTTCCCTAGATTCTTTTAAAATGCGTGGATACAATCCATCCAGGGGTTTTATTCTCTGAGTTTGATTAGTTTATTTAATATATCTCCTCTTTATTTTAAATGCACTTCTCATTACTAATCTCATCATCCAATGTCATGTCCACCTGTTCTATCTCCCTGGTAAATTCTGAAGCAAAGTAATTATTTAATATTTCTGCCATCTTGTTACCTGTGGTATTATCCTGTCCATCCCTTAGTGGCCCTACTCCCATCCAACCTTCCTTTTTTTTATTGATGTGCCTGTAAAATATTTTACTATTTTGTTTTATGTTCCGTGATAATTTAATTTCATAGTTCCTCTTTGCCTTCCTAATTGTTTTTTTGACTTCTCTCCTAATCTCTTCGTATTCTCCCTTATCATGCACTCCCGATTATTTTCGGGTTGGCAGGCTGTAACTAGTGGGGTACCGCAAGGATCAGTGCTTGGGCCTCAGCTATTTACAATCTACATCAATGACTTAGATGATGGGACTGAGTGTAATGTAACTAAGTTTGCTGACGATACACAGCTAGGTGAGAGTACAAGTTGTGAGGAGGACACAAAGATGCTGCAAAGGGATATAGTCAGGTTAAGTGAGTAGGCAAGAACATGGCAGACGTAATATAATGTGGAGAAATGTGAAGTTATCCACTTTGGTAGGAAAAAAATCGCAAAGCAGAATATTTTTTAAATGCTGAGAGATTGCTAAATGTTGGTATTCAGAGGGACCTGGGTGTTGTACATAAATCACAAAGTTAGTATGTAGGTACAGCAAGCAATTAGGAAAGCAAATGGTATGTTAGCCTTTATTACAAAAGGATTGGAGTTTAAGAGTAAAGAAGTCTTACTGCAATTATATAGGGCCTTGGTGAGACCACACCTGGAGTACTTACTTTTGGTCTCCTTACCTGAAGGATATACTTGCCTTGGAGGGCGTTCAACCAAAGTTCACTGGACTGATTCCTTGGATGGGGAGGATTGTCCTTTGAGGAGAGATTGAGTAGACTAGGCCTATATTCTCTAGAGTTTAGAAGAATGAGAGGTGATCTTATTGAAACGTATAAAATTCTTAACGGGTTTGACAAAGTAGATGCTGGGAGGGTGTTTCCCCTGGCTGGGGAGTCTAGAACTAGGGGGGTCACAGTCTCAGAATAAGGGGTTGGCCATTTAGGACTGAGATGAGGAGCAATTTCTTCACTCAAAGGGTTGTGAATCTTTGGAATTCTCTACCCCAGAGGGCTGTGGATGCTCAGTCGTTGAGTATATTCAAGACAGAGATCGATAGATTTTTGGATACTAAGGGAACCAAGGGATATGAGGATAATGCGGGAAGGTGGAATTGAGGTAGAAGATCTGCCTTGATCTTATTGAATGGAGGAGCAGGCTTGAAGGGTCGAATGGCCGGCTCCTGCTCCTATTTCTTATGTTCCTTCAATACTCTTTATTCGTGCTAGTGGCAACGAGGCACTTTCTTTGAGCAGATTCACAGCTGTTACCAACTGAAAGTGATAAACCTTGCAGGTATAGAGCATGGGCTAGTAAGGTGCAGCTGAAAACAATAACAATTTATTGAACTATTGTCCAAAAGAAGATGTATGGGATGCTTAGTGTATGTTCCTGATTACTTCAGTGTGTGGAAAAGAGCACGCTAACAGACCATATAGGTTAGGCTAAAGCTAAATATCAAATTTATTGCAAGGTGTACATTTATACAGAAGTCAGCAGATAAACAGCAACAAGATATTTTACTGACATCAATATTCAAACCATTTTTTAAAACCAAAATATTTCAAAATTTTTAGGAATTTTTCCCCATCTTTAACAGAATCCTTGATGGCTTAAACATGGGTTCTACAGCGGCAAGAAGTTATAACGGCCCATGGTTATGTTGAAGTTCAGTTGGGCTAAGCGAACTCATGAAATTGAGGCAGTCCCCAGATATATATATATATAAAACTTTAATTTTGTTTGAAGTAAAGGCCAGGTTCCTCCTCTTTGATTGAAATACACCTGTTTTGTCATAGGTGTTAATATTGAACCAACTACTTTCATCATTGAATATCCTTCTGAGTCAGCCAATAGAGATAATAGCTATGTCTGCTCTCACAATGGTAATCTTGCCAACATTGTCCAAAGTACTAGTCAAGCAATGATGACATGATGAGCATGTGTCTATTTGCCATGTCACAAACAAATTAGGTATCCTTTCTGAATCTGAATGTCCACTCCAAAACAGTTTGTGCAGATTGCTTATGCTCAGCCCTCACATCAAGATAAAATAAATTCTGTGAACAGAAAGCTCTACTTAAAAATTCCAGTGCAGTGGTTCTGCTACAAATTCATATGAACAAGTAAAATATGGAAATTCTTTACAGCATGAGATAGGGTGGCGTTCCCGTTCATCATAACCACACCATTCAAAATGACCAATGGCCAGACAGAGCAAGAGGTAACTCTGGGGTGCTCAGTCTGGACCAATCAAGTTTAAAGCAAGATGCCAATAAACTTGTGAATGGAAAGTTAGAAAAAAAATCTTTACATACAGTGTAGTTAGACTGTGGAATTCTCTACCACAAATCTTTTGTTTAAGCAGAGTAAATGGGAAATTTCATAAGTCTGTGTTGAGGGGATTCTCACCCTCTTGCAGCACATATTCGAGATGCAGGCACATGCTGCCCACTATTTCCTGACAAGAGTCTCTACACGGCTAATGCTCAGTCTGTTTACAATTTTTTCCCCTTCAGAGTGTGGATATATGCCGGTATATTGTAAGATGAGTTGGCAAAGCAATTCTGGCAGTTGTCACGCTGGAATCGTAGAATAATAGAATCTTACAGCACAGGAGGCTATTCAGCCCATCATGCCTGTGCTGGCTCTTTGAAAGAGCTTTCCAATTAGTCCCATTCCCCTGCTCCTTCCCCTTGGGCCTCCAAATCTTTCCTTTTCAAGTATATATCAAATTCCCTTTTGAAAGTTACTATTGAATCTGCTTCCACCACCCTTTCAGGCAGTGCATTCCAGATCACAACAAGAGGATCTGAAGACTGGTATGCTTCCACTCACTCAATGTACTGGAAGGAAGGATGGAAGGCTTTCTATCCCGTGTGAATGCGTCTGTGTATCTCTAGAGAGGAGGAGTAGGTGAAGCAGTTCTGGCAGAAGTCACACTGAAAGCGTCTGTCGCCTGTGTGGGTGCGCTGGTGTTTTAGAAGGTCTGACAACTGTGTGAAACCTTTGTTGCAAAATTCACACTTGAATGGTTTATCACCTGTGGGGACGCACTGGTGTTTCAGGAAGTATGAAGAGCTCAAGAAAGCTTTGTCGCAAACCTCACACCTGAACGGTCTCTCCCCCGTGTGGATGCGCTGGTGTACCACAAGGTATGACGAGCTGCAGAAATCTTTGTCACAAATCTCACACCTGAACGGTCTCTCATCTGTATGGCCACGTTGGTGTATTCGTAGGTATGATGAGTTGCAGAAATCTTTGTTGCAAACCTCACATCTGAACGGTCTCTCAGCTGTGTGAATACGCTGGTGTATTCGAAGGTATGATAAGTTGCAGAAATCTTTGTTGCAAACCTCACAGCTGAACGGTCTCTCACCGGTGTGGATACGCTGGTGTACTACAAGGTATGAGGAGCTGCAGAAATCTTTGTTGCAAATCTCACACCGGAATAGTTTTTCACTTTTACGAATGCACTTATGATCCAGGAGGCCTGCTGACGTTATAAAAGCTTTGCTGCAGGCTTCACACTTGAACGCTTTCTCCTCTGTGTGGGTACGCCGGTGTTCCACTAGGTGCGACTGCTTCAAGAAAGCTTTGTCGCAAACCTTGCACTTGAATGGTTTCTCGCCCGTGTGGATACGCCAATGTTGCAGGAGGGTCGATGCTTGTGCGAAGGCCTTTTCACATACCTTACATTTGAACGGCCTCTCGCCCGTGTGAATGTGCCGGTGTTTCACGAGACTCGATGAATGACTGAAGCCCTTATCACACACCTCACACTTGAATGGTCTCTCACCTGTGTGCATGCGCAGATGGTTCACAAGCTCCGATGACTGTGCAAAGGCCCAGCCACACATGTCACACTTGTACGGTTTCTTTCCCATGTAGCTGCTCTTATGTTGCAGGACACACACTGGCCGCTCTAAGGCTTTGTAAAAAACCTCACACCTAAAGTAGATTTGCAGAAGATGAGTTTACTGTGAAGCCATTCCTTCAATGATGACCAGGATCTATCTGTAGAGTGTCTCCTCCCTGTAATCCCAGTAAGGTTTATTACAGCGCAATCATTCTGTAAAACAAAAACAAAAATCATGCAGCTCCTCCAATTCTTTCCGGTCTCTGCTGAACATATTGACTCCTCACAGGAGGCTGTGACACATCAGAGCCCATGCTGCCCTCACCAACACCCACACATTTGCTCTTTCCAACAAGTGTCACTGGATAGTGATCCGGAGCGGACACTCTGGCTGGTTTTGTTTTCTTCCCTCCCTAGACCAGGAGCCCTGAGGTTCATGTCATTGAACGACCAGAGGTCATTGAAGGTTCAAGACCAATATCATGAGGCAGTTATGAAAGTGAATGGGGTATTAGGATGCATAGCTAGGGCGATTAAATATAAAACTAGAAATACAATCCTTTCCTTGTACAAGACCTTTGTCTGGCCGTATCTAGAATATTGTGTCAGTGTCCAAGAGATAGTGAAAGTGAAGGCACTCTACAGACCATCCTACTTTTCAATGGAAAGGAAAATTGGGCGGTTTCTATCATGGGTGGTTCAACCGCATTGGCAATTTTACATACTTGCGGCAAATTCAAAAATACACCCTCATATTTCTAAATTTCTAGGAACCGATCTTACAGCATTAAATAACTTCCTCAAAGAATGCACATTTACTCCTTCCAACCTGTTTCCAAGTGTCCTTCATTTCTAACACTATATACTGTGGTGTTCTTTCCCTAACCTTTCAATTTTAGAATGGTAAGATTCTGAAAAGGTTAAAATAATCTAGTATTGCATACTTTAGAACATCATAGTCATCACACGCATCAGGTTCCACATAGGAAAAAAAAATCAGAGTTTTCACACTAAGTGAGGCTTCTCTGCCCATATCATCTCGTCCCACTGAATGAGGGTCTCAGCTTCGTTCTCCATATTACTTGATGCCATTGAATGAGGGTTCCAACTTCTCTACCCATATTGCTTGGCACCAGTATGTGTGGGTCCCAGGTTCCCTTTCAATTTCGTTGAGCTCCACTGAGAGCAGATTTCAGCTTCCCTGACTATTTCACTTGGTTCCACTGAGTGAGCAGCTCATGCCCAGGAATGCTTGCTCCAAATGATGTTTTGCCCCAATAATAATTTGCATTACAAAGAACTGCATAGAAGTTACGGCACAGAAACAAGCCATTCGGCCCAACTGGTCTATGCCGGTATTTATGCTCCACACGAGCCTCCTCCCACCCTTCTTCATCTAACCCAATAAGCATATCCTTCTGTTCCTTTCTCCCTCATATGGTTATCTAGTTTTCCTTAAATGCATCTATGCTATTCGTCTCAACTACTCCATGTGGTAGTGAGTTCCATATTCTAACCACATTGGGTGAAGAAGTTTCTCCTGAATTTCCTGTTTGATTTATTAGTGACTGTCATAGAGTCATAGAGGCACAGAAGGAGGCAATTCGGCCCATCGAGTCCGTGCCGGCTCTCTGTAGAGCAATCCCGTCAGTCCCATTCCCTCGCTCTATCCCCGTAGCCCTGCAAGTTTATTTCCCTCAAGTGCCTATCCAGTCTCCCCTTGAAAACATTGAGTGTGTCCGCTTCCACCACTTCCGTCGGCAGCGAGTTCCAGGTCCTCACCACTCGCTGTGTAAAAAAGTTTTCCCTCACGTCCCCTCTGTATCTCTTGCCCAAAATCTTAAATCTGTGTCCCCTAGTCCTTGTACCATCAACTAGTAGGAACAGTCTTTCCCCATCTAGCCTATCCAAACCCGTCATAATCTTGCACACCTCTATCAAATCACCCCGCAACCTCCTCTGCTCTAATGAAAACAAATCCAGCTTCTCCAACCTGTCCTTGTAGCTAAGATCCCCTATCCCCGGAACCATTCTGGTAAATCTCCTCTGCACCCTCTCAAGTGCCTTCACATCCTTCCTAAAGTGTGGTGACCAGAACTGGACGCAATACACCAGTTGTGGCCTAACCAGCGCTTTATAAAGGTTCAGCATAACTTCTCTACTTTTGTACTCAATACCTCTATTTATGAAGCCCAAGATCCCATATGCTTTGCTAACCACTCTCTCAATATGTCCCGCCACCTTCAGGGACCTGTGCACATTAACTCCCAGGTCCCTCTGCCCTGCACACTCTTTAAAACTGTGCCATTATGTGTATATTGCTGCTCCCTGTTCCTTCCCTGTCATCGACAAATTTAGAAATTCTACTCTGTATTCCATTATCCAGGTCACTTATATATATCAAAAAAAGCAGTGGCCCCAGCACTGACCCTTGGGGAACACCACTGTCTACCATCCTCCAGTCTGAAAAACAGCCATTTACCACAACTCGCTGTTTTCTGTCCTTAAGCCAATTCCTTTTCCAAGCTGCCACTGACCCACCTATTCCATGAGCCTCAATTTTGTTAACCAGCCTTCTATGTGGTACTTTGTCAAACGCCTTCTGAAAATCCATGTAGACAACATCCATTGCATTCCCTTCATCAAACCTCCCTGTTACTTCATCAAAAAATTCAATTAGATTAGTCAAACACGATCTGCCTTTTACAAATCCGTGTTGGCTCTCCTTAATTAGCTTAAACCTCTCCAAGTGTCTGTTAATTTTTTCCTTGATTATTGTTTCTAAAACTTTACCCACCACTAATGTTAAACTGATCGGCCTGTGGTTACTAGGATTGTCCTTACACCCTTCCTTGAACAATGGTGTGACATTTGTCTAAAATTTATGACCACTGGAAACATCTTCTCTTCGTCTACCCGATCAAACCCCTTCATAATTTTAAAGACTTCTATCAGGTCACCCCTTAGCCTTCTCTTCTAGAGGAAAGAGCCCCAGCCTGTTCATTCTTTCATGATAGTTATAACCTCTCAGTTCTAGTATCATCCTTGGAAATCTTCTTTGCGCCTTTGCCAGTGCCTCTATATCCTTTCTATAATATGGAGACTACAACTGTGCACAGTACTCTTAAGTGTGGTTTAACCACAGTTCTATACAAGTTTAACATAACTTCTCTGCTTTTGAATACTATTCCTCTAGAAATGAACCCCAGTGCTTTGTTTGCATTTTTTACGGCCTTGGTAACCTGCATTGCTACTTCTAATGATTTGTGAATGTGTACCCCTAAATTGCTTTGCTCATCTACCCCATTTAGACTCTTACTTTTTAAAAGGTGAATGTGGCCTCCTTATTCTTCCTACCAAAATGCACCACCTCACACTTAGCTATATTGAAATTAATTTGCTATTTACATGTCCATTCTGAAAGTTTATTTACATCTTGCATTTTGTCAGTGTTCCTCAGTATTAACTATACCCCCCTAATCTAGTGTCATCTGCAAATTTTGAAATTGTACTTCCGCTTCCTAAGTCCAAATCATTTATGTGAATGCTTTCAAATAACTATCCATGCCATGATGTTGTTATATCTGGGGACCAGATTAGATTCAATCAGTCTAATCACACCTCCGTTAAAGGCTGGAAATTCTGTACTCCCACTTCTCTTTTCGGATTTCTCGTACCTTTCTTATTCCAGATATTCTGATCTCTACGTTTCAGAAAATCTCGCAGATGAACACTCACTCCCTCCATCCATCCATCCAAGAAGTTTTTGTTTGCGTTAAGTTTAGGTAAAATTCACAGTGCCCCCAGGTAATCAACGAAGAACCTTTTTCAGAATTATTTCAGTCTGCTTCCTGTTCCAATTGTCATCACAGAACCCTCATTTTCTTCAGGAGGTGGCAGAATAACACTACACTGGGCCTTGCTTAGACTAATTGACAAACATATTGATTAAACATCAATAGAACAAGTGAACAGTACCAATAACAGCATATATTTTACAGGAATTGATAATCTTAGTTAGCTCTTTGTATAGTAAAAATAATTAATAGTTCCCCAGTTCTGTGCTAAAGCGAAAAATCAGCCAATTCCTTATGGAGTGGTCCTATTATTTTTCTGACCATCGATGGAAGCTACCTGGCTTGACAAACTCAAGTCGCATACGAATTCTCTTCAAAGGCTACAGCTACTGATTTAAAAAAGACAGGCTGCTAACAGAGAGCAGAAACAAGCAGAATTTAAAGGGCCTTTCACGAATACCGGACGTCTCAAAGCGCTTTACAGCCAAAGTACTTTTGGAGTGTAGTCACTGCTCTAATGTCTGGAAACGTTCCAATGTGTCCCCAGCGACAGCCTCCTGTCGCATACCAGCCAGCTAGCGCTTTCCGCCTGTCACAGGTGGGAGACGGACATGGGCCCAGGAGTTATAAGCTCCAAGCCTCACTTCAGTTCACCTCAGCCCCCACCTGCAAGACTCCTGCCGGGAGTTACAATCCGGGCTTAAATAACTGCTCATTCAAAAAGGGCTGCCAATCAAACACATTTGAACAACTCACACAATATTGAACAAACTGCCCCTCTCCTGGTCAAAGTATGTAACAAGTTAATAAAAAATTCTGCAAACGTTGCAAATCAGACACAAAAAAATATGGCTGTTCGCTTGATAGATGCTGACTGACCTGCTGCATTACCAGCCATTTATGTTTTTGGTTCAATATAGTAAGTTAAGACGAACATTTTCCTGGGAGTGAAGCTCATTTTAACCCTGCATGTGCCATGGCAAAATTAAAGGAACCAATACCAATCTTAATCTTACAACCATGTCAGAAGACTAGGCCCAGGCTTGCCCTGGTACTTACACAGATTTATTTACAAGAAACTAGACAGCATCAGACTTCTCCTGTACAGCAGGACTCCTCACAGAGAGACGTCTCTCACTGAAAATGGATTCTCATCACAGGCAGGAAATCTGTAAGAATCCTCAGACACTCTGCACCTCCCAGATAATCACACCTCACCTTCTCATTTTCAGCAATGACCCCTCAACAAAACTTAGCCTGTAAATCAGGAGGGAAATGCTGTGTCCAAAATCCCAGCTTCCAATAAACACATTCAATATCCAACACTCAGTCCCAGCCAAACAGTTCAGCACAAAGCACGGAATAAACAGGCCTCTCAGCTGGATCCTCTCACACAGCACAAAGGGGCATTTCTGTTCCCTTCCTGTTTCCCCCACAGGATATTCAGACTGCTCTGAACATTAATGGGTATTTTACTGTCTAAAATCTGTACAAACCCCATTCCTGCTCGCACCGTCTCCAGTCCTCTCACTTTGATTGCAGATGCAGGCAGGAACTGAACCTGCGGCAAAAAAGGAGAAAAATCAGGCAACAAAGTACAGTGTTTTGATTGGCATTGCTAACGACCAACCAGGGGCTGCAGTACATCTGGCCCACCCTCAGCATGACACGTCAATCACACTTCTCAGCCTGAACTGGGAGCGGGACTTCCGCTTCACTTCACTGTAAAGCTATTACGATATTAGAAATTGCCACTGGGTAATCCTTTCAACTGGAGGAAATTAAAAAATGTATTGATTCCATCTGTGAACCTGGGCACTCTCACCAATTTCGGTAGCGACCCTAAAGCATAGCAGCAGAGGCCTAACATTAATATGTTAAACATTCTCTCAGTGTCACAGTCAGACAAAAGATGACCTCTTAAAAATGTCAGTGGCCTCGAAACTAAGGATGAGCACAAAATAGTGGAATACTTAATGATCACTTCCTCTTAAGTATTCACATGCCCTCTATGTGATGACCGGTATAACATGGTAGCATTATTAAAATTATAAATAATTTAAATTACAGTTTTAAAGACTGCTGGAGACAGTTAAAATTCACGCTGCAGCATGTGCATTATTGAAACATCAATAAAAACAAAAATTCTGAAAAAACACAGTAGGTCTGTTGGTACCTGAAAGAGAACAGATGGGCTCATGTTTCGGATGACTAACATCTGAACATTATTAACTTTATTAAAAACAGCAATGTTTCAACAAGTGGTATTAAAAAGTATGTACAGCACAGAAACAGGCTATTCGGCCCAATAGGTCCATACCGATGTTTATGCTCCACATGAGCCTCCTCCCACTAGATGCTTTGCGCCCAGGCCGATAATTGCGCCCCAAATGGGGCGATACTGAATTTCTCCCCCTATGACTCTATGACTCGATGGCTCTAGCGCAGAGCAGATTTTGGGTAAAAATAAGCAGAGTGGGTCAGGAAGGGACAGAGGGAGTAACGAAGGTAATAAGTCATCAGTGATGAAGGTAACATCAGGGAAAAATAGTCAAAGCTAAAAGCACTATATCTGAATGCGCAAAGCATTCACAACAAAATAGATGAATAAAGCACAGATATAAATTAATAGGTTTGATCTAATAACGTTTACAGAGACGTGTTTGCTAAGTGACCAAGATTGGAGACTATGGGGGAAAAATTCAGTTGGTTGCGCCTCCCATTAGCGCCTTAAGAGGGGCTAATGGGGCGCAAAGCATCTAGCGCCGCTCGTGAAATTAACTAGACATTTTGCGGCAGCGCTAAACACTACCGCCACGATCTCCTGCGCCGGCAGATCGTGACGTCAGTCGAGTGCGCAACGCCCCGGTATCGCCCCGGAGCGGATATTGAGTGGCGCCCCCTGCCTTACCGCCTGACGCTAGCAACGACAGGTTGAGGGGAGCGTTTTGCAGTCATGAAGGGACTGGGGGAGCGCTATTTAAAGGTGACCGCTTGCTGCCTTTTATTGTTGGTGCCATTTTTGAACCACGCATTCTGAGAGAGAGAGAGAGAGACTTCTGGAGAGATTCAACGTTGTGTGAAGGAGTTTTGGGTACTGAGCAGCACTTTGCAGGTTCATTTTGATTTGCCATTCCTTGTATCGATTTAGAAGAGACTGTGGGGGCTGCAGTCTGAGCTCTTTGCCAGGTACTCTCCGTTGTTCTTTCCAGCAGGTTTGATGTGCAAGTCTCTCCAGGCTGAGATTCAAGGCTGCAATGAGCAGGATGTGGATGGAAAGCAAGATTAACCATCCCCTTTAAGAACTGGCCCGTGCCATTGTGTGTGTGTGCCATTGCTGACTGACATCACATGAGCTTCGCCAGCGCTCTGAGGTAGCGCCTCGCTCCTCGGCCTTTGCGCCTTAAGACAGGTGTGAAGCGCCTGATTTAGCGCTCCAATCACCTCCAGGGGCGATAGAAGTCAAGTTTGCAGTCGGTGGCGACAATTAGAGCCAGGCGCTAATCTTTGCGCCCGGCCGATAATTGCGCCCCAAATGGGGCGATACTGAATTTCTCCCCCTATGACTAACCATTTCTCGTTGCACAATATTAGATCTAAAATAGCCTGTTCCCCAGTTGGTTCCTCAACATACTGATCTAGAAAACTATCTTGCATACATTCCATGAATTCGTCCTCCACACTATTACTGCAAATTTGGTTTGCCCAGTCTATATGTAGACTAGTTAACGGCAGAAAACAGTTAGAATAAACGGGTCATTTTTGGGATGGCAGGGTTTAACTAGTGGAGTTCCGCAAGGATCAGTGCTTGGGCCTCAGCTATTTAGAATCTATATCAATGACTTAGATGAGGGAACCGAGGGTAAATATCCAAGTTTGCTGATGATACAAAGCTAGGTGGGAAAGTAAGGTGTGAGGAGGATGGAAAAAGGCTGCAAAGGGATATAGATTAGTTAGTGATTGGGCAAGAAGGTGATAGATGGAGTATATTGTGGGGAAGTATGAAATTATCCACTTTGGTAGGAAGAATGGAAAAGCAGAATATTTTTTAAAAGGGGAGTGACTAGTAAATGTTGGTAGTCAGAGGAATTTGGGGTCCTTGTACACAAATCACTGAAAGTTAACATGCAGGTGCAGCAAGTAATTAGGAAGACAAATATTATGTTAGCTGTTATTGCAAGGGGATTGGAGGATAAGAGTAAGGAAGTCTTGCTGCACTTTGGTGAGACCACACCTGAAGTACTGTGTACAGTTTTGGTCTCCTTACCTAAGGAAGGATATACTTGCCTTAGAGGGGGTGCAACAAAAGTTCACTAGATTGATTCCTGGAATGACAGGGCTCTCCTATGACTCCAGACCCACAGCAATGTGGTTGACTCGTAACTGCCCTCTGAAATGGCCTAGCAAGCCACTCAGTTGTAACAAACCGCTACGAAACAAAATAATAAGAATGAAACCGGATGGACCACACAGCATCGACCTCGGCACCGGCTATGGACACTGCAACGGCACACCCAGCCCAGTCAACCCTGCAAAGTCCTCCTCACCAACATCTGGGGACTTGTGCCAAAATTGGGAGAGCTGTCCCACAGACCAGTCAAGCAACAGCCTGACATTGTCATACTCACAGAATCATACCTTTCAGCCAATGTCCCAAACTCCTCCATCACCATCCCTGGGTATGTCCTGTCTCACCTGCAGGACAGACCCACCATGGGTGGCGGCACAGTGGTATACAGTCTGGAAGGAATGTCCTTGGGAGTCCTCAACATTGACTCCAGACCCCATGAAGTCTCATGGCTTCAGGTCAAGCATGGGCAAGGAAACCTCCTGCTGATTATCACCTACCGACCTCCCTCTGCTGATGAATCAGTACTCCGCCATGTTGAACACCACTTGGAAGAAGCACTGAAAGTCGCAAGGGCACAGAATGTATTCTGGGTGGGGGACTTCAATGTCCATCACCAAGAGTGGCTCGGTAGCACCACTACTGACCGAGCTGGCCGAGTCCTGAAGGACATGACTGCCAGTCTGGGCCTGCGACAGGTGGTGAGAGAACCAACACGAGGGAAAAACCTACTTGACCTCGTCCTCACCAATCTACCTGTCGCAGATGCATCTGTCCATGACAGTATTGGTAGCAGTGACCACTGCACAGTCATTGTGGAGACGAAGTCCCGTCTTCACACTGAGGATACCCTCCATCATGTTGTGTGGCACTACCACCGTGCTAAATGGGATAGATGCAGAACAGATCTAGCAGCTCAAAACTGGGCATCCATGAGGCGCTGTGGGCCATCAGCAGCAGCAGAATTGTATTCCATCACATTCAGTAACCTCATCGCCCGGCATATCCCTCACTCTACCATTACCATCAAGCCAGGGGACCAACCCTGGTTCAATAAGGCGTGTAGAAGAGCATGCCAGGAGCAGCACCAGGCGTACCTAAAAATGAGGTGCCAACCTGGGGAAGCTGCAACACAGGACTACATGCATGCTAAAAAGCAGAAGCAGCATGCTATAGACAGGGCTAAGCGATCCCACAATCAATGGATCTGATCAAAGCTCTGCAGTCCTGCCACATCCAGTCGTGAATGGTGGTGGACCATTAAACAACTAACGGGAGGAGGAGGCTCCATGAATATCCCCATCCTCAATGATGGTGGAGCCCAGCACATGAGTACAAAAGACAAGTCTGAAGAGTTTGCAACCCTCTTCAGCCAGAAGCGTCGAGTGAATGATCCATATCGGCCTCCTCCTGAGGTCTCCACCATCACAGAAGCCAGTCTTCAGCCAATTCGACTCACTCCACGTGAAATCAAGAAACGGCTGAGCGCACTGGATACAGCAAAGGCTATGGGCCTTGACAACATCCCGGCTATCGTGCTGAAGACTTGTGCTCCAGAATTAGCTGCACCTCTAGCCAAGCTGTTCCAGTACAGCTACAACACTGGCATCTATCCGACGATGTGGAAAACTGCCCAGGTATATCCTGTTCACAAAAAGCAGGACAAATCCAATCCGGCCAATTACCGCCCCATCAGTCTACTCTCAATCATCAGCAAAGTGATGGAAGGTGTCATCGACAGTGCTATCAAGCGGCACTTACTCACCAATAACCTGCTCACTGATGCCCAGTTTGGGTTCCGCCAAGACCACTCAGCTCCTGATCTCATTACAGCCTTGGTCCAAACATGGACAAAGGAGCTGAATTCCAGAGGAGAAGTGAGAGTGACTGCCCTTGACATCAAGGCAGCAATTGACCGAGTGTGGCATCAAGGAGCCCTAGTAAAACTGAAGTCAATGGGAATCAGGGGGAAAGCTGTCCACTGGCTGGAGTCATACCTAGCACAAAGGAAGATGGTTGTGGTGATTGAAGGTCAATCATCACAGCCCCAGGACATCACTGCAGGAGTTCCTCAGGGCAGTGTCCTAGGCCCAACCATCATCAGCTGCTTCATCAATGACCTTCCCTCCAACATAAGGTCAGAAATGGGGATGTTCGCTGATGACTGCACAGTGTTCAGTGCCATTCACAACTCCTCAGATAATGAAGCAGTCCATGCCCGCATGCAACAAGACCTGAACGACGTTCAGGCTTGGGCTGATAAGTGGCAGGTAACATTCGCGCCACAGAAGTACCAGGCAATGACTATCTCCAACAAGTGCGAGTCTAACCACTGCCCCTTGACATTCAATGGCATTACCATCGCCGAATCCCCCACCATCAACATCCTAGGGGTCACCATTGACCAGGAACTTAACTGGACCAGCCACATAAATACTGTGGCAACAAGAGCAGGTCAGAGGCTGGGTATTCTGCGGCGAGTGTCTCACCTCCTGACTCCCCAAAGCCTTTCTACCATCTACAAGGCACAAGTAAGGAGTGTGATGGAATACTCTCCACTTGTCTGGATGAGTGCAGCTCCAATAAAACTCAAGAAGCTCAACACCATCCAGGACAAAGCAGCCCGCTTGATTGGCACCCCATCTACCACCTTAAACATTCACTCCCTCCACCACCGGCGTACCGTGGCTGCAGTGTGTACCATCTATAAGATGCACTGCAGAAACTCGCCAAGGCTTCTTCGGCAGCACCTCCCAAACCTGCGACCTCTTCCACCTAGAAGGCAAGGGCAGCAGATGAATGGGAACACCACCACCTTTAGGTTCCCCTCCAAGTCACACACCATCCTGACTTAGAAGTATATCGCTGATCCTTCATCGTCGCTGGGTCAAAATCCTGGAACTCTCTACCTAACAGCATCATGGGAGTACCTTTACCACATGGACTGCAGCGGTTCAAGAAAGCGGCTCACCACCACCTTCTCAAGGGCAATTAGGGATGGGCATAAATGCTGGCCTTGCCAGCGACGCCCACCTCCCATAAAAACTAATTTAAAAAAAGATTGTGTCGGCCTATATTCTCAGGAGTTTAGAAGAATGAGAGGTGTTCTTATTAAAATGTATAAAATTCTTAGAGGGCTTGACAGGGTAGATGCTGAGAGGCTGTTTAGAAGTAGGGGTCATAGTCTTAGGATAAGGGGTTGGCCATTTAGGACTGAGGAGAAATATCTTCACTCAAAGGATTGTGAATCTTTGGAATTCTTTCCCTCAGAGGGCTGTGGATGCTCAGTTGAGGGGTATATTCAAGTCTGAGTTGGATAGATTTTTGGATACTAAGGGAATAGGGTGGGAAAGTGGAGTTGATGTAGAAGTTTAGCCATGATCTTATTGAATAGCAGAGCAGGTTTGATGGGCCATTTGGTCTACTCCTGCTCCTATTTCTTATGTTCTTACTTTCCAAGGAGTATGTGGCCTCCTTATTTTTCCTACCAAAATGTACTACCTCTCACTTATCTATATTGATGTTAATTTGCCAATTACATGCCCATTCTTCATGTTTATTACTGTCTTCGTGTATTTTCTTGCAATCCACCTCTGTATTAACTACATGCCCAAATTTGGTGTCATCTGCAAATTTTGAAATTGTACTTCCAATTCCCGAGTCCAAATCGTTCATGTAAATGGTGAACAACAGTGGTCCTAGCACTGTTCCTTGTGGAATACCACTTCACACCATTTTCCAATCTGAGCAACTACATTTTACCCCTACTCTCTGTTTTCTGCTTGCTATCCATTCTGCTAATTGTTTCCTGACTCCACATGTTCTTACCTTAGTCATGAGTCCAGCATGTGGTACCTTATCGAAGGCTTTTAGGAAATCCAAATATATTACGTCAACTGCATTACCCTTTTCTACCCTTTCTGTTACTTCCTCAAAGTATTCAATAATGTTGGTCAAGTATGACCGTCCCTTTTGGAATCTGTCCTGACTACTCTTTATTATATCTTCAGTATCTAGATGTTTTTCTATTGCACCTTTGAGTAAGGATTCCATTATCTTTCCTACCACTGATGTTAAGCTAATTGGTCTATAGTTGCCTTAACTTATTCTATCTCCCTTTTTATATATAGGAATCACATTAGCTGTCCACCAGTCCTCTGGCACTATTCCCATTTCTAATGATTTTTTATATATATGTAATTGTGCCTCTGCTATCTCTTCTCTAACTTCTTTTAATATGCACGGATGCAATCCATCATGTCCAGGGGTTTTATCCTCTCTAAGTTTGATTAGTTTATCAATGATCTCCTCTCTCTTTCTATCTTCTTTGAGAAAAGCCCTTTCGCAAACTGTTTCATTTAAGGGATTAAAGTGTTTTTATGCAGTTCAAACATTTATTCTTGATTTATAAAATCTTAATTTCAATTGTAATTTATTTTGATCACTTGTTACCAAATGTCTATATTTACCAGATAGCTTCCAGCTACCGCCCAATCTCCTTACTTTGCGCTTGTTATAAAGTGCTGGAGAGGCTACTACTCCACAGACTAGCACCCATCATCGAGCCAACCATTCCTATGGAGCAAGCGGGCTTCCGGAGCGGCCGTAACTGCTGCGACCAAGTGGTAGCTTTTACAACGCACATCGAAGCAGGCTTCCAGCGCCAGCTCAAGACCGCTGTAGCACTCGTGGACCTGTCAGCAGCGTATGACACAGTATGGAAGCATGGACTGCTTTTCAAGCTCTCCACCATTTTACCCTGCAGAACAACAATCCATCTTCTCAACTCCATGCTTAGCAACCGACTCTTCCATGTGTACTCTGGCACCCAGAAGAGCAGATATAGGACAGGGAACAACAGACTCCTACAGGGTTCTGTCCTGGTACCCATGTTATTCAACGTTTACACCAGTGACCTGCCTGAAACAGAGTCCCGCAAGTTCGTATACGCAAAACATGAATCTGTCCATCACCAAAGAGACTCTGATTAATGATTTACAGAGGATGGAGGCCTACTTCCGCCGATGGTGATTTTGGTCAAACCCGCAAAAGACCGTCACCTCGACATTCCACCTCAACACCCATCAAGCAAACCAAGCTTTGAAAGTCTCCCTTTGCAGCGCAGAGGTAAACCATGCCAAAAACCCCTCCTATTTAGGAGTCACACTTAATCACACCCTGTCATATAGACAACATCTCCAGAACCTTGGGAAGAAACTAAAGCGTAGGGTCAACTTGATCCAGAAACTCGCCGGATCCACATGGGGAGCAGACGCTCAAACCCTCCATACGGCAGCACTCGCCCTGGTGAACTCTACAGCGGAGTACTGCTCTCTGGCATGACTATCAAGTCCGCATGTCAAATCCGTTGATGTCCAGCTGAACTCTACTATGAGAATTATCACCGGTATGCTTTTATCGACACCAACACCTTGGCTGCCCGTGCTTGCAAACATCGCACCACCACACCTATGCTGCGAACATGCAGTCTCCAGAGAATACAATCGCTACACCAGCAAAGACATGCTGATCCAGGCCAACTTGAACAACCTACCACCAACCCATCTCAAATCTAGGCGGCCATTTTGGACCATCGCCGAAGCCCTTCAGCGATCTCCCCTCAGCCTTGATGACCGATGACGAAATGCTTGAAAGAACTGTGACATACGGAATGGATTCCTTATAGAGGACCCCACAGTACAACCTGAAGGATCAAACCTTCCTCGCAAACAGTGGACAACCATCAACTGCCTTAGAACTGGTCAAAAGTGAGAAGTCGCACAACACCAGGTTATAGTCCAACAGCTTTATTTGAAATCACAAGCTTTCGGAGCGCTGCTCCTTCATCAGGTGAAGTGAAGAAATACAAATGGGCACAGCATATATAGACAGAGAACAATGCCTGTGCAGAGAACAATGCCAGACGACTACAGTTAATCTTTCTAACTGGTTAGAACTGGTCATGATAGATGCTGTCACCTTCTCCATAGATGGAAGATTAAAGCATCCTCATCATGCGACTATGGAACTCCTAATCAGATCCTGGAGCACATCATTGAGCACTGCCCTCAGAGGAAATTTGCAGGCAGCCTACAAGATATCCACACTGTTATACTTTGGCCTGGATATCTGACTTAGATATTGACATTTGATTTGCTTTGCTATTACCTTACGAAAGAAGAAGAAGGAGAAGAAGACCAGATAGCTTTCAAATCTGGGCCATTTATTACAGCTGATGGACTGTCGGCACAAATTCACTTTAAAGGTAAAAGAGTTCTCCCTTTTCATTGGTCAGTCTTTAATGGGGGAAATCTACTGCACAGCCATGCAGGTTTTGGTGAAAATATAAAATGTAAAATAGTAAAATGAACTCTGCCTCACTAAGGCTCTTTTGTTACATTCAGTGCACCTTAACAAGGCGTTATTTACTTATGTTAGTTCTTACATTCAGTGCACCTTAAGGAGGTGCGAACTAGTGAGTAAGCACAGCAGTTTCTGCCCAAAATAAACGGAGCACTTACGGCGCTATAACTGGCAACTTTGAAATTGACTTTAATGCAAATAAGTAATGGTTAGCACTTTTAGGCCGATATAAGCAACTGCCTGTTTTAAACGTGGACAGTTTAAGTGGTGTGGACTGTAATAAACACAGGGAACTGCAGACTCATTCGTCTTCCATTCTGTGTAAAATAATGGAATTGATCATCAATAGCAAACTTGAAGATTACTTGTGGAATAATAACCAAGTATACAGCAGTCAACATGGATTCAGAAAATATAATACATGAGTGAAAACACTTGAGAAAAACCCTTTTGGCATGCTGTACTTTAGACTTGCAAAATATTTTTGATAAAGTTTTACACAAAAGAATATTAGTTAAAATCAAAGCTGTGGGGATTCATGATTAACCCCGAGAATGGATAAGATACTGGCTAAAGGTAGGAAGCTACAAGTACTTGTTAGAAGAGTTATGTTGGAGTGGAGGGAAGTACTGAGTGGGGCACCATGAGTTGGCCAAGATATGTAATTGGTAAAAACAGTTGCAAATGAAATTTAACGCGGAGAAGTCTGAAGTACTGCACATAGTAAAGAAAAATAATATACTTCATGAATAGTGTTAATATAGCTAAAGGGTGAAGCTGAAAGATACCTAGGGGGTAGAAATTGGTATGTGCCGCACCCATTTTTGGGGCGTAAAACGGGCACAATGTTTACCAATTTAGCAGTGAGACTGCCTGCGCCCAATCTAGGCATTGGATCCACTGCTAAATTCATGGGGTCCTTTCTTTAGACATCCCAGACAGGAGTGTTCCTCCAACTCCACAGAAGTCACGATTGCCCTCCCTAGTAGCCCGCTCCAGCTCCCCACTCCCGGGACTTAGCTGTGGTGCTGCTGTCGGTGAGGCAGGTGGCCCGACATTTAACTCTTCATTAGATTAGCTGCCTGTGGAGGGAGCTCGTGCTGATTATGCTGATAAGACCCAAGGATTAATTTCCATCAATCCTTAGGCCTCTCGGTTTGGCACAAACATGTCATGTAGTGCCAAGCCTGGGTTAGAAAATGGGCCCGGATCATGCATACTGGCCAATTGCATGGTAATGGTGTGAAGGAAATAGCCATATTCCAAGAAATACATCATCCTATAAACAGATTTGATAATATTAAAACATGACAAACTGGGGTTAAAATCCTGAAAGCCTCGGCGACACAGGCCGTAAAACAGAAATACAGGCTTATGAGATAAGATCAGTTGTTAACACAAAGCTGTGAACACAAGCTTTGAAATGGGAATTGATTTGTAAATACAAAGACAAAGCCCCTATTGAAGCAAACCATTGGCGCTTCCAGAATGTCTAGAGTTTGGAACAAAACAATAGAATGACCCAAGTAAAGTGTTATAATCTAACACGTCGTACAGGTGCACAGAACATTAAAAAAACCTAGTGCCTTTGAAAAGATGACATCAAGTAAAAGAAATACCTGTCGTAAAATAGTTTTATGTTAAACTTAGAAACAGGAAACACGATTAAATATGCAACCAATTGAGATAGCAAGAAAACAAGTGAACACCCTAGATGAAGTATTTTCAATTTACAAGTTGTAAAATATACCTACAGAAAGGCTTTGAAAATATAATATCAATAGATGACACCAAGCAATTACATTGTGTTTGTATTGAAAATGGAATAGTTAGGAGACACGACGTCTGGCTTACAAGTAGTTAAGTGATATTAGAAATTCAATAGAAAGACTTCCTAAGAATCACATCAAATAAATACTACTGTCATATTGTTTTTTATGATGGTTTTTGAAACACCTAAACAGGAGACAAGTCTAAAAGCTAACAGCTGAAATGACGGTAAAGAATAGAAGAAAGTCAGCAAAGAATGACTTGAGACAATTAGCTTACATCAGCAGGAAAACTTCAAAGGATAAGCCACCAAAAAAGATATAAAAATGAGCTTTTCAGATGGAAAGTCAGAAGTTGCTGGGAAGGCAAGCATTTCTCAACTTCACAGGCATGCTCTGTAAATTTTTATCTTTGAGTCTCGGGAAATCAAGGTATTTGA
The DNA here is from genome assembly GCA_030390025.1 of Squalus acanthias. Lineage (NCBI taxonomy): Eukaryota > Metazoa > Chordata > Chondrichthyes > Squaliformes > Squalidae > Squalus > Squalus acanthias. The sequence continues at coordinate 183,810 of JASTWF010000612.1, read as the reverse complement.
TTTTGGTGGATATTCTGGATTAAGAAATAAGTAGAAGTGTGGAAATGTAACGAAGTTAAGATTTGAGAAATGTAAGCTATTTGTATTTTGAACGGTTAAAGTTGCGACTGCCATAACTAAATGTTAACTAAATGTCGGTTCTTTAATAAATCTATATATTTTTAGAATTGTCTCACAGAGTATTTCTGTATAAACTCGCGAACTCAATTTCTGTACACTCTTCAGTGAGGAGTTGCAGAATTCTGGGGGGTATTCCGGACCCTCATAATATCCGGAAGGTTACAGTCTAGTTAAACTTATTAAAAGTGCTATCCGGAAGACGGTAACATCTTCACGCCGTTCCTTTCCTTTAGGGAAAGGTAGTCTGACCTTTAGACCCAATTAAGCGTCTTATGGGAATCGGCTATCTCTAACTTTAGTTGAAGGTGAACGTCTGGGGAATACGCCTGATCTAGCAGTGTTCAGGATGTAGTCAGCACTTTACCAATATCTTAATGACTGCATGAAAAAGAATCCCATAACAGAAGTGGGAAGTCAGCAACTGGAGAAAGCTTGCATTCAAGATCATATGTTGCCACTCCATTGAGTCAGTGGTAAAGCTCCACCTAATGGCTAGTACCCATTCTGGCAGCTTTTTCTTCTGCAGTTCATTTTTCACTCACTCATGTATTATGTCTATTGGAAAGTTACCACAATATCACAGCATGATTTGGCCAGTGAAATTTGTTTCAAGGGGGATGTTGCAGATAGTGTCAGCCGTGGCGCAGTGGGTAGCACCCTCACCTCTGAATCAGAAGGTTGTGGGGTCAAGTTGCACTCCAGAGACTTGAACACAAAAATCTAGACTGACACTCCAGTGCAGTGCTGAGGGAGTGCTGCACTTTCAGAGGTGCCATCTTTTGGATGAGATGTTAAACCGAGGTCCTGTCTGCTCTCTCAGGTGAACATAAAAGATCCCATGGCACTATTTCGAAGAAGAGCAGGGGATTTATCCCTGGTGTCCTGGCCAATATTTATCCCTCAATCAACATCACTAAAAAACAGATTATCTGGTCATTATCACATTGCTGTTTGTGGGAGCTTGCTGTGCACAAATCGGCTGCCGCGTTTCCTACATTACAACAGTGACTACATTTCCAAGAGTACTTCATTGGCTGTAAAGTGCTTTGGGATGTCCAGTGGTCATGAAAGCTGCTATATAAATGCAAGTCTTTCTTTCTTCTTTCCATAGCAGTAATTGCTTCTTCACATTGTGCTTCCATAGGTATGACTGAGGAACAGATTGGTGCATGGGATCCACTTCACAACAAATAGTGTCACTCTACACCCACAGCAGGTGACAGCACAGGAATCAGATGTACAGCTGAAGTTATCGCCGGTGAGAAGGAGCAATTTCAGATTACTGGACTAGTAATCCAGAGGCTTGGATTAATAATTCAGACAATGTGAGTTCAAATCTCACCATGGAAGTTTGAAAATTTTAATTCAGTTTAAAAATCTGGAACTAAAAAGCTGGTATGAGTAAAAATGATGAAGGTTTCGGATTGTCGTAAAAATCGAACTGGTTCACTAATGTCCTTTAGGTCCTTACCCGGTATGGCCTATATGTGATTCTAGTCCCTCACCAACTGATTGACTCTTAACTGCCTAGCAAGCCCAGCAACACCTTCTCAAAGGCAACTGGGGATGGCCAATAAATGCCGGCCTTTCCAGCGATGCCAACATCTCGAGAATTAATTAAAAAAAGACGGCAGCAGAAGAACAGAAAGCAATTGGCCACTTTGAAAAAATGATATGCCTTAGTCCAGGTATACCTTAGTCCAGGTTATGGTTTGGCTGCTGGCTCTGTAAAACTCAGCCATTGTAATTAAGTTTGAGTTTAACAACCAGCTAAAGCCAAGTTTGGAGCAATACATAATAATGATGCATTCACGGCGTGTGCCATTATTTAAACGTAAAAGTTCCAAGAACTAATGGAGTAAGTGAGCTATGCCATGAGTTACGTTGCATCATAGTTTGCTGGCACATTACGCCGCTCCACCGTTAGCCTCGCCAAGGTCCGTTCTCAACACTCAGCCCTCCATTGTTATCAATAGCGATCACCAATTTGATGGATTTTCAGCATTATTCACGCCGCAAACTGAAAATTACTGGCATGGGTGACTTCCTAATGACGTGCTTTATGGCCAACACATGACTCTTAGCCTGGGAGGCCAACAAAGGGACCATTAAAGCCAGAGTACTTTTTATCCTAAATCTCTCATTTATTCTTGGCAGCTTTGCCATCCAGAGTGCTGTTAGTGAATGAAGGCAATTACTTTCAGGGCCCCCACCTATTTCTACTTGTAAGCAAGGTGAAAGCATTATAATTGTCTATCCATTGGGCATTCCCCATCCATTATCATGGATGATCTGGAAGAGGAGCAGAGGGAGCAGGCGTGTCGCTTGAGGCACCATGGCTGGAGACTGAACCAATCTCTCTACTACCCCCAACACAGAGTGCACAGGGAATGGATGCCATTTTGTCAGTGGCAATGAAGGTGACGACGGCCCTCAATTTCTACGACACCAGTTACTACCAGTCAGGCACTGGAGACCTCTGTAACATCAGCCAAGGAGCTGTGAGGACCTGCATTCAACAGATGACAGATGCTTTCTATCACAGGGCATCCGACTTCATTAAATACTACATTTCCCCTGCACAGCAAAGAGAGATCCATCAACTTCCACAGGACTGCTGGCTTCCTCAGGGTGCGGGGAGTTATGGGTAGGACCCACGTGCCACTGAAGGCTCCACTTGAGGCCGTCTTTCTTCCTGTTGCCAGCAAGGCTATAGCAAAAAACTTTGCAACATTGGTCCTGAATTTGCTGCTAAGGCGTGTTTAGCAGTGAGCACCATTATCAACAGGAAGGTTATCACTCGCTGATAACTCCAACTGAGAATTTTGTAAATTCAGAGCATCGAGGAAGTGCTCCTGCCAGAGATGTGCAGACACTAGAGATTACTTTTTACAGCTTTTAACTGTAATTAACTTTTGAAAGTTGTTTTAGATTGATTTCAGAAGTTGCAGCTTGCTTACCTCCCAATGCCACACCTCAGTCTGCCTTATTTATGACATATGTTTTCAGCTATTAATGTGGTTGGTCTGTGAGATAAGCCATTGGGCATGCCGTCCACGCGGTCACTGATTCGTCATTGATCTCATGGATCAACATTTCAGCAATTTGTAGTGCAGATACAGCGCAATGTTAAGGGGAGCTCAAAAGTCCAATTAATGGCATTCACTGCTAAACACGCCATTGCAGCAACTTCAGGCCCAATGTTGCAAAGTTTGTTGCTATAGCCTTGCTGGCAACAGCAAGAAAGATGGACCCCAGTAACTCTTTGGTAGGATATAAAAATGCCAATTATGGACATTGATGGGCAGTTGGAAAATCTTATGAAGAAGGACAATTCAAAATCTCAAAGCCAAGCGATTGTTTCAAAATTCCATAAACAGGTTGATATTTTTGAAAGAGAGAGAAATACAGGCCTCAAATTTCTTAGCTATTTTTATTAAGAACAGAACATAATAGCAGCATGGGCCCATTCCCAGAATCAGATTTTGAGATAGACTTGTTTTCACGAGGTTGCTGCCCTGTTTTGCCCTCAACAAAATTTTGGAGGAATGTCGGGTGGGCACTTTCTCCGCCTGCACCTTTTGCAGGGCAAATGGTAATGATGAGGTGACATCATACATAAAAATTTCCATCACTACTACCCGTACTGCACTCTGTGTAACACACATTGATATAAAAGAGTGGTTATGGCTTGCAAGGATCAGCTGATCTTGATGAAAGTGCTCAGTTTAAAGGAGCTTCCAGCCTTCAGCAGATTTGTAGATTTCTCAACCGTACCTGCACTTTTTTCAATTCTTTTTGACTGGGGAGATGCAGAGGTTTACTACAAACTGGCAAACTGATGGACTCTCGTCACTTGAACATTTTGACCCACACCCACAGCAACTTTAATGTGAGAAGTCGCACAACACCAGGTTATAGTCCAACAGGTTTATTTGAAATCACAAGCTTTCGGAGCGCTGCTCCTTCGTCAGGTGAAGTGAAGAGATACATATAGGCACAGCATATATAGTCAGAGAACACGGCCAGATGATTACATTTAATCTTTCCAACTGCCCTTTATCACACCTCGGCAGAGAGATAATCACGGCAATCAAAGGTGTGGATGGTGTCCAAACAGGTCAGTCAGCAAAACATTACATCAAAGATAATGTGGCAGATGCTGGGGTCTGTATGGAAACAAAAAACTTTTTTTGCTGGAAATCACAGCAGGTCCGGCCGCATCTGTGTAGAGAGAACAAGCCAACGATGACTCGAGTCTGGATGACTCTACGTCAGGTGGGGTTACATGCAGCGTGACATGAACCCAAGATCCCGGTTGAGGCCGTCCTCATGGGTGCGGAACTTGGTTATCAGTTTCTGCGCGACAATTTTGCGTTGTCGTGTGTCTCGAAGGCCGCCTTGGAGAACGCTTACCCGAAGATCGGAGGCTGAATGTCCTTGACTGCTGAAGTGTTCCCCAACTGGGAGGGAACACTCCTGCCTGGCGATTGTTGCGCGGTGTCCGTTCATACGTTGTCGCAGTGTCTGCATGCTCTTGCCGATGTACCATGCTCCGGGGCATCCTTTCCTGCAACGTATGAGGTAGACAATGTTGGCCGAGTCACATGAGTATGTACCATGTACCTGGTGGGTGGTGTCCTCACGTGTGATGATGGTATCTGTGTTGATGATCTGGCATGTCTTGCAGAGGTTGCCGTGGCAGGGTTGTGTGGTGTCATGGTCGCTGTTCTCCTGAAAGCTGGGTAATTTGCTGCGAACGATGGTCTGTTTGAGGTTAGGCGGCTGTTTGAAGGCGAGTAGTGGGGGCGTGGGGATGGCCTTAGCGAGGTGTTCGTTGTCATCGATGACACGTTGAAGGCTGCGAAGAACATGGCGTAGTTTCTCCGCTCCGGGGAAGTACTGGACGACGTAGGGTACTCTGTTGGTTGTGTCCCGTGTTCGCTTTCTGAGGAGGTCTATGTGATTTTTCGCTGTGGCCCGTCGGAACTGTCGATCGACCAGTCGAGCGTCATATCCCGTTCTTATGAGGGCGTCTTTCAGCGTCTGTAGGTGTCCATCGCGTTCCTCCTCGTCTGAGCAGATCCTGTGTATTCGCAGGGCTTGTCCATAGGGGTTGGCTTCTTTAACGTGGTTCGGGTGGAAGCTGGAGAAGTGGAGCATCGTGAGGTTGTCCGTGGGCTTGCGGTAGAGTGAAGTGCTGAGGTGTCCGTCTTTGATGGTGATTCTGAGGAGTAGTCCATGGTAAGTTTGATGGTGGGATGGAACTTGTTGATGTTATCGTATACACAAGGCCAACACGCCCGAACGTCCTATCATATCAGGCAACGGAATCCTGTGTGAGAACCACATTGCAGAGGAGGTCACAAGCAGGGATGTCATCAGGAGGACCTGGGTGCAGTGGCGCAAACCTTTCAATGATCTCATTAGATCAGGAAACATTAATACAAAGCCACACTCACCACCTTCCTGCTGTGCCTCTCATCACATCCCTATCACCCTGCCTTCCCTACCCTACTCCTGCACATCCTTACTCACACCAACCTACCTTGCACCTCCACCCATCCCTCTCTCTGTATCTACATTATCACATCCCCATCACACTAGCCACCCCTCACACTCACCCTCATCCTAGTGTAATCATGCCAACTAACAACACACAAGGGTAGCCACTTGGGTGTTTTATCCAATGTTCATGTAAAGTTTCTAGTAATATACTGTCAAACACTGAAACCTTTATTTTCAACACTTTGTGTTCTTGGACAGATTTGGAAGTGGCTTCGTGAGTTGCAATGAATGGTGAGACATAACGGTACCGCCCGCAATGGTGATGAGTGTGAAAGGAATGGCCTGGACATTGTAGGGATGCTTTATGGTATTGGTGTGGGGTGGTGCCAACCTGGCGCATCATGTGGCAGCCAGGGTGTATAGCATCAAGTGAAGTAAATCTGGCCATGGTGAGGCCATCCCTGGCCTCCCGGGAAGCAATGTGCTCGGGTGCTGATGCCCTCTGTCCTGTGCAGCATCGGGTGATTGCGGAGAAGGTTGGTGTTGTTGTTGGTGCTGCTGGTGTGCCTGGTGCTACTGGTGTGGTGGCTGATCGTGGTCAGATTCTGAGGACCAAGGTGAGACAGTATAAATGGTACCCATGCTGATGGAATAGATGGCAGGTGAAGTTGAGATGACAGAAGCAATCTGTCGATAGCGAGAGAGATTGTTCCAATGAGGTGACACTGGATGGAGAGTTTGCTCCAAACATTTGCAGCCTGCATAAAGCTCAATCTGTCTTCCAAATGGAGTAAGCAACAGTTTCTGCACTTGGAAAGTGAACAGCTGTGAGATGAGAGCTTTTATAGTACATTTCAAGCTGTCAACTAATCAGCTGATTCAATGGCCATTCAACTCCCTCCTCAGGTTAACAGATGTGGTCCATGAGCAGCGTGGAGCCCATGGGCAAGCAGTTAAAGTTAAAAGGTAAGGTTAAAACCATTATTAAGGGTCTGTCAACAAGCCAATAATTGCTTTAATTGGGTCGCCCACCTCTGCGGGTCCGATCCGAGATCGCAGACGTGTCATTGGGAAAGGCGCATTGCGGCGGAATGACAGCGGGTTCCTGACCCGGTCAAAAAATCAAATTTCCCACCCAACCCGCCACTGACCCCACCCGCTGACCAGCATTCCGGCCTGTTACTCTAGTTCCAGACACCCTAGCCAGGGGAAACAACCTCTCAGCATCTACCTTGTCAAGCCCGTTAAGAATTTTATATATTTCAATGAGATCACCTCTCATTCTTCTAAATTCTAGGGAATATAGGCCTAGTTTGCTCAATCTCTCTTCATAGGGCAATCCCCCCCATCCCAGGAATCAGTCTGGTGAATCTTCATTTCACTCTCTCTAAGGTAAGTATATCCTTCCTTAGGTAAGGGACCAAAACTGTACACAATACTCCAGGTGTGGTCTCACCTGGAGGCCCTATATATTGCAGTGACTTCTTTACTCTTATACTCCAATCCTTTTGTAATATAGGCTAACATACCAATTGCTTTCCTAATTGCTTGCTGTACCTGCATGTTAACTTTCAGTGATTCGTGTGCAAGGACACCCAGGTCCCTCTGAATACCAATATTTCCCAGTCTCTCACCATCTGCTTTTCTATTTTACCTACCTGGCAGCAGTTACTGAGGAGTCCTCGGAGTGATGGTCATTCTGATGCTCTACTCCATATAGTTCTCCTACCTCCCTAAGAATGTTCAATTCCAGGCCACTTTGTATGGTGAAATTGTGCAGGGCACAGCAGGCTACAATGATGTGAAACGGTGAGCTAGACATACTAAGGAACCTCTCCCAAACTGTCAAAGCGCCTCTTTCAGATTCAGATTGTCCTCTTGATGACTACTCTGGTAGAGGCATATACCTCACTGCAGCACTCCTCTGCTGCAGTTCGGGGAACTCTTACATAGAATTACATCAAATTTACAGCACAGAAACAGGCCATTTGAACCAACAGATCTGTGCCATTGTTTATACTCCACATGAGCCTCCTCCCACCTTACTTCTTCTCACCCTACCAGCATATCCTTCTATTACTTTCTCCCTCATGTACTTTTCGAGCTTCCCCTTAAATGCATCTATGCTATTCGCCTCAACCGCATTCAGTTCTGGGCACCGCACCTCAGGAAGGATATATTGGCCTTGGAGGGGGTGGAGCGCAAATTCATCAGAATGATACTGGGGCTAAAAGAACAGGTTGCATAGACTACGCTTTTATTCCCTTGACTCGGGAATCAAAAGTACAATTTCAACATTTGCGAATGACAACAACAACAACAATTTGCATTTAAATGGCACCTTTAACGTAGTAAAATGTCCCAAGGTGCTTCACAGGATCGTTATCAAACAAAATTTGACACCGAACCACATAAGGAGAAATTAGGACAGATGACCAAAAGCTTGGTCAAAGAGGAAGGTTTTAAGGAGCGTCTTAAAGGAGCAGAGCGAGGCAGAGAGTTTTAGGGAGGGAATTCCAGAGCTTAGGGCCTAGGCAGCTGAAAACACGACGCCAATGGTGCAGCGATTAAAATTGGGGATACGCAAGAGGCCAGAATTGGAGAAACGCAGATATCTTGGGGGGTTGTAGGGCGGATAAGGTTACAGAGATAGGTAGGGGTGAGACCATGGAGGGATTTGAAAACAAGGATGAGAATTTTAAAATCAAGTCGTTGCCGGACCAGTAACCAATGTAGGTCAGCGAGCACAGGGGTGATGAGTGAACGGGACTTGGTGCGAGTTAGGATATGGGCAGCAGAGTTTTGGATAAGCTCATGTTTACAGAGGGTGCAACATGGGAGGCCAGCCAGGTGATCATTGGAATAGTCAAGTCTAGAGGTAAAAAAGGCATGGATGAGGGTTTTAAAAGCAGATGAGCTGAGGCAGGAGTGGAGTCGGGCGATGTTACGGAGGTGGAAGTAGACGGTCTTGGTGATGGAGCAGATATGTGGTCGGAAGCTCATCTCAGGGTCAAATATGACAGCAAGGTTGCGAACGGTCTGGTTCATCCTCAGACAGTTGCCAGAGAGGGATGGCTAGGGAATGGAGTTTGTGGCGGAATTGGATTGGAGGAAATTTCTGCTCATCCAGTTGGATGACGGACAAGCAATGCGACCCTTGGACTTAAGGGAATGGAGATGAGGGTCTTACCGATGGAAACGACCAGGATGAGAGAGCGTTATGGTTTTAATGGGGACTAGGACTATCAAAGGTGGAGATGAGGGTGTGGTTGAGCAGATAGATAGTTGCAGAAATGACACCAAATTGGGGGCATATAGTTAATGCTGAAAAAGACTGCAACAAAATACAAGACGATGTTTTTAATGGGCTTGCAGAACGGGCGTGTAAATGACAAATGAATTTCAATATAGATGTGTGTGAGGTGGAGCATTTTGGTGGGAGGAATAAGGCGGCCACATACTCCTTGGGAAATAAGAGTTTAAATGGGGTAGAGAAGCAAATGCATCTAGGCATACAGATTCACAAATCATTAAAAGTAGCTATGCAAGTTAACAAGGCCCTAAAAATCCAAACCAAGCACCGGGGTTCATTTCTAGAGGAATAGAATTGAAAAGCAGAGAGGTTATATTAAACTTGTATAGAACCTTGATTACACTTGACCACACTTAAGAGTACTGTGTCCAGTTCCGATCTCCATATTACAAAAAGGATATAGAGGCACTGGAGAAAGTGGAAAAAAGATTTACAAGGATGATACCAGAACTGAGAGATTATAGAAACATAGAATCTAGGAGCAGGAGTAGGCCATTCGGCCCGTCGAGCCTGCTCCACCATTCAATACGATCATGGCTGATCATCCAAATCCAGTACCCTGTCCCTGCTTTAATCCCCACAGTACACATATCCCACCCTACCCCCGTAACCCCACGTATTTAATTCCCCCTAACATATCCCATCCTATCCCCATAACCCCACATATTTAAGCCCCCCCTAACACTAAGGGTCAATTTTTCATAGCCAAATCAACCTAACCCGCACATTTTTGGACTGTGGGAGGAAACCGGAGCACCCGGAGGAAACCCACGCAGACACGGGGAGAATGTGCAAACTCCACACAGACAGTCACCCTAGGTCAGATTCGAACCCGGGTCCCTGGCGCTGTGAGGCACCAGTGCTAACCACTATGCCACCGTGTTGCCCACTTATGGCACTCAGGAAAGCCTGAACAGGCTGGGGCTCTTTTCTCTAGAAAAGAGAAGGCTGAGGGGTGACCTGATAGAGGTCTTTAAAATTACAAAGGGGTTTCATAGGGTAGATGTAGTGAAGGTATTCCATTTGTGGGGGGAGTCCAAACCTAGGGGTCATTAATATAGAGAGTCGCTAATAAATCCAATAGGGAATTCAGGAGAAACCTCTTTACCCAGAGAGTGGTTAGAATGTGGAACTCGATACCACACGGAGTAGTTGAGGCAAATAGCATAGATGCATTTAAGGGGAAGCTAGATAAGTACATGACGGAGAAAAGAGGGATATGCAGCTACAATTAGATGAAGTATGGTGGGAGGAGGCTCGAATGGAGCATATACACCAGCTGGGCCAAACGTCCTATTCTGTGTTGTAAATTCGATGTAATTCTCTGATTATATTAGATTAATGGTTGATCTAATTGAGGTGTTTAAGATGATTAAAGGAGTTGATAGGGTAGATAGAGAGAAACTATTTCCCCTGGCGGGGGAGTCCAGAGCCTTAAAATTAGAGCTAGGCCATTCAGGGGTGATGTCAGGGAGCACTTCTTCACACAAAGTAGTGGAAATCTGAAACTCTTTCCCCAAAAAGCAGTTGAGGCTGGGAGTCAATTGAAAATGTCAAATCTGAGATTGATAGATTTTTGTTAGGCAAGGGTATTAGGGTTACGAAACCAAGGCAGGTCGATGGAGTTAAGATACAGATCAGCTAATTGAATGGCGGTCGATGCGGGTTGGGGGGGGCGGTGGCGGCAGTTGGAAAATCTCAATAGAAGGGACAGTTTGACATCTCAAAGAAACCAAAAATCTGTTTGAAAGCCTCAGAAGAGACATGTTGATATTCTTTAAAGGTAGAACATAAGAACATAAGAAACAGGAACAGGACTAGGCCAATCGGCCCCTCGAGCTTGCTCCGCCATTCAATAAGATCATGGCTGATCCAATCTTGTCCTCAACACTACTTTCCCGTTCTCTCCCCATACCCCTTGACTCCCTTGTAGTTCAAATGTCTGTCAATCTCCGCCTTGAATATACTCAGTGACTCCGCCTCCACAGCTCTCCGGGGTAGAGAATTCCAAAGATTCACGACCCTCTGAGAGAAGAAATTCCTCCTCATCTCCGTCTTAAATGGGCGACCCCTTACTCTGAAACTATGCCCCCTAGTTCTAGATACCCCCACTAGGGGAAACATCCTCTCAGCATCCACCCTGTCAATCCCCCTCAGAAGCTTATATGTTTCAATAAGATCACCTCTCATTCTTCTAAACTCCAATGAGTATAGGCCCAGCCTGCTCAACCTTTCGTCATACATCAATCCCTTCATCCCAGGAATCAACCTAGTGAACCTTCTCTGTACTACCTCCAATGCAAGTATAACCTTCCTTAAATATGGAGACCACAACTGTGTACAGTACTCCAGGTGCGGTCTCACCAGCGCCCTGTAAAGTTGCATCAAAACTTCCCTACTTTTATACTCCATACCTCTTGCAATAAAGGCCAACATCCCATTAACCTTCCTAATTACTTGCTGTACCTGCATGCTAAGTTTTTGTGTTTCATGTACTAGGACCCCCAGATCCCTTTGTACCGCAGGATTTTGTAGTCTCACTCCATTTAAATAATAATTTGCTTTTTCATTCTTCCTTCCAAAGTGGATAACCTCACATTTTCCCACATTATACTCCATCTGCCAAATTTTTGCCCACTCACTTAACCTATCTATATCCCTTTGCAGACTCCTCCCAACTTGCTAACCCACCTATCTTTGTATCATCAGCAAATTTGGCTACAGTACACTCGGTCCCTTCATCCAAGTCATTAATATAAATTGTAAATAGTTGAGGCCCCAGCTCTGATCCCTGTGGCACCCACTAGTTACTGGTTGCCAACCGGAAAATGACTCATTTATCCCAACTCTCTGTTTTCTGTTAGTTAGCCAATCCCCTATCCATGCCAAAATATTACCCCCAACCCCGTGCGCTCTTATCTTGTGCAGTAACCTTTATGTGGCACCTTATCGAATGCCTTCTGGAAATCCAAATACACCACATCCACTGGTTCCCCTTTATCCACCCTGTTTGTTACATCCTCAAAGAACTCTAGCAAATTTGTCAAACATGATTTCCCTTTCATAAAACCATGTTGACTCTGCTTGATTTTCTTATGATTTTCTAATTATTACCATTATTAAGGAGGTAATAGCAGGACATTTTGTAGGAAATGTGTGTATTTAAAAGTTATCTATAAAGGCTTGGCTTAGTTCTTAGAGTTGCGATTTTATTTGTCTACTCAAGCAGTTAGATACAAGACTTTTTTCTATAAATATATAACTATATATCGTGAGATGTATAGTTTATTGTTCAATAAATTCACTCCATATTTCACACTTTAAATGAGAGTCTAATATGATGCCATATCAGTTTTGAAGATTAAGTGTGACTTTGCACAGATCTTATTGTTTTCTGTTCTTGTGTCACACTGGCTGAGTGAGGGGAGGGTGCAAAATGGTCAACAGAGGCCATGTGCCCAAAATGAGCTGCAAATGTGTTGCCCAGTATTTTCAGGGCTCAACGCACTTGTGGTATCCAAGGATCTGTGCGTGTAGGCCATGCTGCAGTAACTTGGAACATGGCGGAAGAGCTTATGCTTCACCATAGAGGCAGTCACAGAGCTTTGCCATAGCTTGCAGCCAGAGTTCCAAACCAACTCCATGACTCCTTTCTAACCCAATATGTAAAAAGCTCAACAAGGGAGGATTCGCTATTGGATCTAGTGGGGAATGAACCAGAGCAGATAAGAGAAGTGAAAGTAGGGGAACATCTAGGCAATAGCGACCATAATATAGTACGCTTTAAGATGATAATTGAGAAGGACATAAGTATGACGAAAACCAGGGTAATAGATTGGAGAAAAGCTGATTTTGAGGGGCTGAGAATAGAACCTGGGAAAATAAAATGGGCAACAATATTGGCAAACAACAATGTAGAACAGCAATGGGAAACATTTAAACGATGTTCAACAGAGTGCAGGAACAATATATTCTGCTAAAATGAAAGAACAAACTAAACACTAATGAGACTCCATGGATGAATAAAGCCATAAGGGAACAATTAAGAGTAAGGAAAGAGACATACATTAAGTACATAGACAGCAGGGGAGTGCATGATAAGGGAGAATGCAAAGAGATTAGGAGAGAAGTCAAAAAAACAATTTGAAAGACAAAGAGGAACTATGAAATTAAATTATCAAGGAACATAAAACAAAATAGTAAAACATATTACAGGCACATCAATAAAAAAACGAAGGTTGGGATGGGAATAGGGCCATTAAGGGATAGACAGGTTAATACCACAGGTAAAGATAGAGAGATGGCAGAAATATTAAACAATTATTTTGCTTCAGTATTTACCAGGGAGATAGAACAGGTGGATGAGATTAGTAATGAGATAAGTGCATTTAAAATAAAAAGAGGGGATATATTAAATAAACTAATCAAACTCAAAGAGAATAAAACCCCTGGTCCGGATCAATTGCATCCACTCATTTTAAAAGAATCTAGGGAAGAAATAGCAGAAGCATTACTACACATATTTAATAATTCATTAGAAAAAGGACTGGCGGATAGCTAACGTAACACCTATATTTAGGGATAGAAAATGTCCAGGGAATTATAGACCAGTTAGCTTAACATCGGTGGTAGGAAAAATAATGGAATCCCTACTAAAGGAGAAAATAGAAGAACATCTAGAAACCAAAAACATAGTAATGAATAGTCAGCATGGATTTCAAAAGGGAAAGTCTTGCTTGATCAACGTCATTGAATATTTTTGAAGCGGTAACAGAGAGACAATGGTAATGCAGTGGATGTAATTTATCTAGATTTTCAAAAAGCCTTTGATAAGGTACCCCATAATAGACTGATGAACAAGGTCAGAGAAATCGGAGGCAGAGGACAAGTAGCAGAATGGATAGCTAGCTGGCTTCAAGACAGAAAGCAAAGAGTAAGGGTAAAGGGTAGCTATTCACAGTGGCAGAAGGTGGGTAGTGGTGTTCCACAAGGATCAGTGCTGTTCACAATTTATATTAACAGTTTAGACTTTGGAATCAAAAACACAATTTCTAAATTTGCAGATGACACTAAATTGGGGGCGATAGTCAATACTGAGGAGGACTGCAACAAATTACAGGAGGACATTAATAAATTTGCAGAATGGGCATATATGGCAAATGAAGTTCAACACAGATAAATGTGAGGTATTACATTTTGGTAGGAAGAATAGGGAGGTCACTTATTACTTGGAGGGTGCGAGTCTGGGTCGGGGAGAGGAACAAAGGGATCTCGGAGTACAAATACACAAATCAGTAAAAGTTGCGACACAGGTTAGCAAGTCCATTAAAAAAAGCAAACCAAGCACTAGGGTTTATTTTTTAGAGGGATAGAAATGAAAAGTAGGGATGTTATGCTAAACCTGTATCGAACCTTGGTTAGACCACACTTCGAGTACTGCGTACAGTTCTGGTCGCTATATTACAAAAAGGATATAGAGGCCTCAAAGCCTCCTTGAAAAAGTGTAACATCCCCACTGACACCTGGGAATCCCTGGCCCAAGACCGCACAAAGTGGAGGAGAAGCATCCCTGAAGGCGCCGAACACCTCAAATCTCTTCGCCGGGAGCAAGCGGAAGCCAGGCGCAGGCAGCGCACGTCAACCCAAGCACCCCACCCACCCGCCCCTTCAACCACAGTCTGCCCCACCTGTGACAGAGACTGTAGATCCTGCATTGGACTCATCAGTCACCTGCGAACTCATTTTTAATGTGGAAGCAAGTCATCCTCGGTTCCGAGGGACTGCCTAAGAAGAAGAGATTATAAAAAGGATATAGAGGCACTGGAGAGGGTGCAGAGAAGATTTACAAAGATGATACCAGAAATGCGAGGGTATACATATCAGGAAAGGTTGAAAAGGCTGGGTCTCTTTTCTCTTGAAAAAAGACTGAGGGGTGACCTAATAGAGGTCTTTAAAATTATGAAAGGTTTTGATAGAATGGATAGAGAGAGAATGTTTCCACTTGTGGGGAAGAGCATAACTAGAGGCCATCAATATAAGATAGTCACCAAGAAATCCAATAGGGAATTCAGAAGAAACTTCTTTACCCAAAGAGTGGTGAGAATGTGGAACTCACTACTACAGGGAGTGGTTGAAGCAAAAAATATGGATGCATTTAAGGGGAGTCTAGACAACCATATGAGGGAGAAGGGAATAGAGGGTTATGCTGATAGATTTAGATGAGGAAAGATGGGAGGAGGCTCGAGTGGAGCATACACGCCAGCATGAACTGGTTGGACTGAAGGGCCTGTTTCTGTGCCGTATATCTTATGTAATCCTATGTAAAGTTCAAACTACCTTGTACATCTATGTCACTGGCTTCTTTCAGGTTGTCTCAGGTAATATCTGTTAGATCAGCCAGTCTGAAGTGCACTGTATGTGTCAGGCCAATAATACAATGTTTGTCAAGGCCAAGGAGTTTGTAACTGTTGCTAAGGACAATGATCAGCAACACAAGAAAGCTCTTCATTTCCTCCCCGCCCCCGCCCATGAGTGGCAGACTCCCAAACGTGCAAGGTGTCTTCAGTGGAATTCACATGGCTAATTGGGTTGTTGACATGATTGATCACTCCATCCTTCTCCAACGCCTCTCCATCGTCGTCCAGCTGGGTGGGACTGCACTCGCCTGGTTCCATTCTTATCTATCTAATCGTAACCAGAGAATCACCTGCAATAGCTTCTCTTCCCACTCCTGCATCATTACCTCTGGTGTCCCCCAAGGATCTATCTTTGGCTCCCTTCTATTTCTCATCTACATGCTGCCCCTTGGCAACATCATCCGAAAACACAGTGCCAGTTTCCACATGTACAATGACGACACCCAGCTCTACCTCACTACTTCTTCTCTCGACTCCTCCACGGTGTCTAAATTGTCAGACTGCTTGTCCGACATACAGTTCTGGATGAGCAAAAATTTTCTCCTGTTAAATGTTGGGAAGACCGAAGCCATTGTTTTCGGTCTCTGCCACAAACTCCGTTCCCTAGCCACTGACTCCATCGCTCTCCCTAACGTCTGTCTGAGGCTGAACCACACTGTTTGCAACCTTGGTGTCATATTTGACTCTGAAATAAGCTTTCAACCGCATATCCGCAGCATAACAAAGACCGCCTACTTCCACCTCCGTAACATCGCCCATCTCCGCCCTTGCCTCAGCTCATCCGCTGCTGAAACCCTCATCCATGCCTTTGTTACCTCTAGACTTGACTATTCCAACGCACTCCTGGCTGGCCTCCCACATTCCACCCTACATAAACTTGAGGTCATCCAAAACTCGGCTGCCCGTGTCCTAACTCACACCAAGTCCTGTTCGCCCATCTCCCCTGTGCTCGCTGACCTACATTGGCTCCCGGTTAAGCAGCGCCTTGATTTCAAAATTCTCATCCTTGTTTTCAAATCCCTCCATGGCCTCTCCCCTCCCTATCTCTGTAATCTCCTTCAGCCCCCCCCCCCCCCCGAGATATCTGCGCTCCTCTAATTCTGCCCTCGAGCATCCCTGATTATAAATCGCTCAACCTTTGGTGACCGTGCCTTCTGTTGCCTAGGCCCTAAGCTCTGGAATTCCCTGCCTAAACCTGTCCGGCTCGCTACCTCTCTTTCCTCCTTTAAGACGCTCCTTAAAACCTACCTCTTTGACCAAACTTTTAGTCACCTTCCCTAATTTATCCTTATGTGGATCGGTGTCAAATTTTTTGTCTTAAAATACTCCTGTGTAGCGCCTTGGGACGTTTTACTACGTTAAAGGCTCTGTATAAATACAAGTTATTGTTGTTGTTGTTACAAATTTCACAGGACTATAGTAGATATTTTCTTAAGTTCAGTGCTATCAGACACTCCCATAAGAAGACCTCGTGTCCCCTATGATCTGGGGAGCGCCTTTACTGCCCAATATTCAGTTAAACAATAGCACGACCTGGAACATTGTAACAGTAGTCTCATTGTTATGTATTGGATACTAAATCGCACAAAAAGAAAAAAAGAGACTTGTATTTATATTGTGCCTTTCATGGCCTCGGGACATCCAAAAACGCTTTACAGCCAATGAAATACTTCTGAAGTGTAGTCACTGTTGTAATGTAGGAAATGCGGCAGCCAATTTGCGAGCAGCAAGGTCCCACAAACAGCAATGAGATAATGATGAGATAATATGCTTTTAGTAATGTTGGTTGAGGGATAAATATTGGCCAGGATATCAGGGAAAAGTCCCCAACTCTTCTTTGAATAGTGCCTGAAGAGGGCAGACAATGCCTCTCGATTTAATGTCCCATCTGAAAGACGGCACTTGACAGTACAGCACTCCCTCAGTACTGCACAGAAGTGTCATCCTGGCTTGTACTGATGTCTCTGGAGTGGAGCTTGAACCCACAACCTTCTGATTTAGCAGTGAGAGTGCTACCCACTGAGCCAACCCTGACACTATTCAGCAGACATTTGCAATAGAAGATGTATGGGCCCAGCATATGTTGTTGATCATTTCAACAGATGGAAAAGCATTATGTTGACAGACCATATAATTTAGGTTAAAAGGTAAAAATACATTTATTTCAAGATATACATTTATACAGAAGCAAATCAGCAGATAAACAGCAACACAGCATTTAACTTACACCTATTTTTAAAACTACTTTTGGAAACCTAAATAACGAAGCATTGCAAAATTATTGGGAATCCTTTCCAGAGTCCTTATACTACAACTTGAATGACCGTAACAATGAGCTCTACAGCTCCAGAGATCCACCTTCTCACTATTAAATTTAAGTATGGTTGGACAGAACGATTCAGGAAACTGGGGCTTGCGCCCTGGAGATAGCCTTCATTTCCTTTGTGGTAAAGGCTAGGTTCTTCAAGGAGCATTCTTCACCTTCATTAAAGTACACTTTTTGTCAAAGGATAATCCATGGTTACTCAGCCAGTACAGACAACGGTTCTGTCTGCAAACTTCCAAACATTGTCTGAAGTGTTACCACACAATGTTACCCAGGTGGAAATCGATCTATAGGCTGGACCACAAACCTTGTAAAAGGGTAATTCAAAAACATTTCTTTACACGGGTGGTTAGACTGTAATTCTCCACCATAAACCCTTGATTCAATACAGTAAATGTACAATTTTACTAGTCCGTGCAGTGGGATCCCACCTTCCAGCAACACATGTTGGAAATTCAGGCACACTCTGCACAGCTAAAGATGATAGATGGGAAACTACCTGGGGAGCTTAGTCCTAAATGATCTCATCCCCCTTCATACACCTCTGGGTGGATGTCCTGCTCACAAGACTGCACTCTATTGGAGAGAAGACCTCTTATCTTCCTTCCCTTCCTGTATCTTGTCTCTGGTCACTGCTTAGGCCCTCCTGTCAGCAGCTGGGCTGAGATCAGGAAACTCCCCATGTCCATGCAGATGAGGAGGGGATTGCAGCCCTGAACCTGCATTACAACACTCCTTGGGAACAGTGTGATGGAGTGTCAAGTGCTGCCATCCTTAGCCTGCTCCCCCATTTACAGAGAGTCTCCTCCATACAGACACTTCACAATCACACCAGTCTGGAGTAAGTGCAGCAGAAAGACACTAGCGATAATATTCCTGCAGAGCCTGCTTTCAATCACTGTCTTCTTTCAAGAACAAAACACAATAAATACTGGGGAGAAGCTCATGCCTTGTGTTAAAACAGCACAACTCCATATCCTGCCATTACATTAAAAAAAAACAGTTCACAGGGTCCTTGGAAAAGAGGACAGATGTTATAAAGAAACAAAACCAGACCATAATAATGCAATGCACCTTCATCCAAGATGTTACCTTCTCCTTTCATATAAAATCTCTGCTGGATTAACGCTGCTTGATGCCTACAGCTGATTTAAGTAGTACCACATCAGGAAGGGCCTTCACTCACCCACCCGAGATCTAACTTAAGTGAGCAAGGTGCTCGAGTGCTGCCAGGGCTATGGACCAAACCAGAGTGGGAGAGGGAGGGGGAGGTAAATTCTGGGAGAAACCTAGAAAATGAAATTCCAAACCCAGAGGTAGGAGCAGCAGGAATGTTTTTTACACACAATCTTTTGATATAAAATTGCTAATATTTAAAGTTAATCTAACTTCAGTGCAGTCACTCTACTGGATTGAAAGCTTTATCTGTGTGGGCATGGTGGTGACATTTCATATTGGACATACTCTTAAAGCCCTTACTCCACTCCATGCAGTGCCCAGTGCTGTACTTGTTCACGTTCATCATGGGCAAAGCCCTTGCCCAGGAAGGAATCTGCACTTTTAATAGAGGACAGGATAAAATTGGGGGAAGGTAGGATGAGATGAGCAGCCAAGGTCCCTGGGAGCACTGAACCATCTTCTTCCAGCCATTCCATCTGTTTCACTTTCTTTGGGGTTTTGAACCCTATTTGTCTCTTTATATATATATCTCATTCTTTCCAGCTTCATTGTCAGGTCTGCTACTCTACCATCACATGTCTGTACGCTGGACATTTTCCGATAAAGGACATGAATTCGCAGCATAATTTTGTTGGGAAGAAAGCCATTTCCATCCCACTACTTTTACTCAAAGGGTTAGAACCCTCTTTTCCCCTCTTCGCTCATTCCCTCCTATCCTGAAGGTATTGGCCCATGGACACAGGCTGCCCTCTAGTACTTTGCTCAAATGGTCAATCTTCAGGTGTGAACCCAGTCAGGGAGTGTCAGCTGCTTTTTGGCTGACGGGGGAGAAGGAGGTGGGTCTAGCTGAGCCAGATCCTGTCCTTCCCCGACTACTATACAAGCTCAGTTTCCAGAAGGGGTCACTGGACAGTGATTAGGAACTGGAACCCTGGCTACTATTCCCTAGCCAGAGGTGCAAAGACCAATTGAAGTACACCTACTACTGCCTCCATAATAGACCTTCCCCCACATGTGTGCTGGTGGATCAGCAGTTGAAGCCTTTCCGACACATGGAAGATTTGATCGGTTTCTTGCCTAAAGTTAGAGTGTGCGAATCACTTGTACAGATGCTGCACTGGAAGGGTTCTCAGCCTGTGTGGATGCATTGCTCCTTCAGGGGGGATTTCAGTCTGGAATGGCTCCTTCCCTCTATGGATGTACTGGTGTATCATGTTCACATGGTCTTGTTGAAAATGTTGCACCTCCACAGTTTCTCATCATGTGGAAGCACTGAAGATGGGAGAGGTTGGAGACACTTTCTGAAATTTCTCAGAAACTGCACGCTAGAACCACTGATCACCTGTGTGCAGGAGGGATAATAATTATAGACAACTCTCTGACAGTCTGTGCAGTTGCAGCACTTCACTTGGTGCCTGGCCCAATGTGGATATGCTGGTGTGTCATGAGAGGAGGAGTCAGTTAATCAGTCTGGCAGTCGCAGGACTAGAATGGCTTTTTGTCTCGTAGATTCGCCAGTGTATTGCGATAGAAGCAATAGGTGAAGCAGTTCAGCCAGAGTCACACAGAAAGGTTTTGAGGTTGCGCGGGTATGCTGGTGCTTCAGGAGGCACAGAGCACAAGACTCTGTTGCAAATCTCACACCTGAACACTTTCTGCTCTGTGTGGCTGAGCTGGAGTTGCAGAAGGTGCTGACTGAGTGCAAGTTTTGTCATAAACTTCATACCCAAAAGATTTCTCCCCTGTGTGAATACGATGGTGTGCCCGGAGGTTCGATGATTGTGTAAAGGCTTTGTCACAAATCTCGCACCTGAATGGTTTTTCCCCTGTATGCGTGCGTTGGTGTACCCGGAGACTCGACGAATTCATGAAGGCTTTGTCACAAACCTCACACCCGAACGGTTTTTCCCCTGTGTGTGTGCGTTGGTGTACCCGAAGGCTGGAAGAATTCAAGAAAGCTTTCTCACACACTTCACATCGGAATGGTTTTTCCCCTGTATGGGTGCGTTGGTGTACCAGGAGGTACGATGAGTTCAAGAAAGCTCTGTTGCAAATCTCACACTTGAACGGTTTCTCTCCTGTGTGGGTGAGCTGGTGTTGCTGGAGGTGCACCAGCTGTGTGTAAGCTTTGTCACAAACATAACATTTAAACGGTTTCTCCCCTGTGTGAATACGCTGGTGTACCCGGAGGCTCGACGATTGTGCAAAGGTTTTGTCACAAACTTCACATCTGAACGGTTTCTCTCCTGTGTGGGTGCGCTGGTGAACCCGGAGACTTGATGGGCTCACAAAGGCTTTGTCACAGACTTCACACCTGAACGGTTTCTCCCCTATCTGGGAGCGCTCTTGGATGTGCTGGTGGTTGCGCTGGTGAATGCGCTGGTGTTTCAAGAGTAACAAAGACTCTGCAAAAGCTTTGTCACAAACCTCACACCTGAACGGTTTCTCTCCTGTATGGGTGCGTTGATGTACCAGGAGGGTCGAAGACTTTGCAAAAGCTTTCTCACACACCTCACACTTGAACGGTTTCTCTCCTGTGTGTGTGCGCCGGTGTTCCACAAGGCATGATGATCGTGTGAAAGCTCTCACACAAACCTCACACCTGAAGGGTTTCTCACCCGTGTGGATGCGCTGGTGTTGCAGGAGAGTTGATGACTGTGTAAAGGACTTCTCACACACTTCACACTTGAACGGCTTCTCGCCCGTGTGGATGCGCAGGTGGTTCACAAGGCCCGATGCCTGTGAAAAGGCCCAGCCACACACCTCACACTTGAACGGCTTCTCCCCCATGTAGCCGCCCTTGTGTTGCAGGAGGCACAACAATTGCACTAAAGCTTTGTCCAAAACCTCCCAGCTGAATTCCTTCTTGCCTGTGTAGATGCACCAATGAATCAGGAGGTTGTACAACTGTTTGAGACCCTTCTCACGCACTTCAGTGTTTAATGGCCTCTCACCTGTGTGGATGTGCCAGTGTGTCACGAGACTTGATGAACGATTGAAGCCTTACTCACAAACTTCATCAGAATGGCTTCTCACCTATGTGGATGTGCTGACTGTAAAAGTCACTGTTTTTAGAACCCAAATAACTGCTTACAAGCCCCCATTAAAGGTTTCTCCACCTCCTGGAATGAGCAATCTCTCAGGGCCGGAACTCTGAAACTTTGGCTTTGAGGGATGTTTGATATTGTTGATCATTATCAGTTCTGGCGTATCAAAGTTCTCCTGACTGAGTGGTTTTACTGTGGAGCTGTTGCTTGAGAGATGACCAGGATCTAGCTGTGTTGTCTATTCTCCAGGTATTCTCTGTACAAGGTATGGCTTAATACAGTGCGATCTTTCTGTAAAACAATATAAAGAAATTCATATTTTTTCCTCCAGTTCTCTATTTCTCTGCTGAAGGTGCTGACACTTCCTGGAGACAGCCCCACATTATGTGTCTGTAAATTATTCAACCAAGTCCCATACTGCCCTCACTCGACACCCACACACCCACTCTTTCCAGCACAAATCACTGGATAGTGATCAGGAGTGGATACTCTGACTGCTTTCTTTCACCCCCTCCCTAACTCAAGAGCCCCGAGATCCACTGCTGTGCCTCACCTGTATGGATCAACTCATTCCGTACAGACTGTGGAGTGAAGCTGAATCTTACTGTCCTGTACAGCTCAGTAACCATGCAGTACTCCCCTTTTCCTTGTCCTTTTTCACCTTCACACTGCATCTGGATGCTATCTTTCCTTCTCCAGCTCTTCCTCTTCATGTACCTCTCTAGCTCCCAGGCTTTGAGTTATCAGCCGAGAATAGTTAACTGAAGATAACAGGGCAAAGTAGGCTCAGGTATTGTACAAATGCCCAGTTATTTACAAACTTTGATTTTAAGAGTACTGTAGCCTAGTGGTTATGATACTGGACTAACAACCCAAGTGTCTTGAGTTCAAATCCAACCATGGCAGTTGTGATATTCAATTGGATCGAAATTTCCTGGAACAGCATAACTTGCTGATCTTCCCGTTATTACTTCAAAATTTTTAATTTTAAAACTCAGATCAATAGATTTTTGGCAGGCAAGTAGGCAGGGGTATTAAGGACTATGGAACCAAGGCGGTTAAATGAGGACAGGTTGCATAGACTACGCTTGTAGTCCCTTGAATATAGAAGATTAAGGGGTGATCTAATTGAGGTGTTTAAGATGATCAAAGGAGTTGATAGAGAAACGATTTCCTCTGGTGAGTCCAGAATAAGGGGCATAATCTTAAAATTAGAGCTAGGCCGTTCAGGGGTGATGTCAGGAAGCACTTCTTCCACACAGAGTATTGGAAATCCGGAACTTTCTCCGCAAAAAGCTATTGAGGCTTGGGGTCAATTGAAAATTTCAAAACCGAGATTGATAGATTTTTGTTAAGCAAGGGTATTAAGGGATATGGAACCAAGACGGGTAGATGGAGTTAAGGTACAGATCAGTCATAATCTAATTGAATGGCGGAACAGGCTCAAGGGGCTGAATGGCCTACTCCTGTTGCTATGTTCCATCGATAGGATAGACCCAACTGAGCTCATGGCAAAGTGATATACAGTCAGGTGGGAGTGCCCTGAGAGGCCTCAATTTTGGCTCTGGACCCCATGAAGTCTCAGACAAGGTCAAGGAATTCTCCTGCTGATCCTCACCTATCGTGCCCCACCTAAATTGACAAATTAGCACTCCTCCATATTGAACATCAGTTGGAAGAGACTCTAAAGGAAGCAAGGGCACATGCAGGAGATTGGAACGTCCTCCACAAAGAGTGGCTCAATAGTACCACCAAGCTGGCTGACATAGCTGCTAGACTGGATCTGCATCAGGTGGTTGGAGAACAAATATGGGGAAGTAAGCTACTTGATGTCTTCCTCACCCACCTATCACAGACATGTCTGTCCACAATAGCGTTGGCAGAAATGACCACTGTACAATCCTTGTGAAGACAAAGACTCCTTTCTTGACCAATTATGGAAGTTGTCTCCCTTATCCAATTCTCTTAACATTCCAATGAGGTTCTGCAGATCAAAGTTAAAGATTTGCAAAGCACAAGATAATAAACATGCCGAAACTGTGCTTCGTTAATTTAAATAAGTAAATGTACAATTCAAAAGAAACTGCCAATCAGTCACATAGCTGAACAACTCACACAGCCAGTATGTGCCTGAATTGATCAGCTTAGTTCCTCCTTCAAGCCAGCCTGGAGAACTTCCAATAATATTTAGCAATAAATTAAGCTGGTGCATAACTTTGGGTTTTTAACTCCTGATCTACTCTGCCTGAATGAACAGAGTCACTATGAAGGAGCTGAAACTTAAAACAAAAATGTTTCACTTTTGTCACTTTCCCCACCTTCCAATAGATGTCTTCCTGTCTGAACTAACACAATTGAACAGTCACCTGTACCCGTCAAGATGCCTCAGAGCCATGAGCTCTCGAGGACAACCTTAACTGGCTGGGACAGGGTCTGTGCAGAGCTCAATAAAAGCAATCCTCACAGCTTGCTGGCCAAGCCACCTGGTTTGTATTCTATTTTCAGCTTAGGTTTGTTTAGGGTGCAGCTATATCGCTATAATTTGGAAATAAGCCGCAGTAATATAGCCTCATGCTCCCAGGAATGCAACGGCCTGATCCTGTTTTAGTACAAAAGTTATGTAGTGATGGCATCCTCTTTAACCCCATCAGATCACCAAGTCCCCCCACCCACACAGTACCCACAATACAGCACCTTGGCCGTGCCCACGAGGAATATTTCTACCTTCACTGTAAGCCTAGCAAGTGGGGCAGATCATCAATGAAAAAGAGATCATACCAAATCTGTTTAAACACAGAAATAGCATCTGCGTTTTACGACCCACAACTAGGTACCGTATCTAGCAGCCACTGGATGTGGCCGATTCATTTTTCATGCCAAAAAATGTGATCACAAACTCATGGGAAAGTGGAACGCGCTATGGCTTCCTTGCTTAGCAGAACCTGTCAATGAGCTTTGGTCAGGCTGAGAGTTGGCAAGTACTTGAGCTCCCCAGCTTCGCAAGGATCTCCTTACGTGAATCACAAGATATTTTCCAGGCAAAACCCTGTTTATTGGCCCAAAAATTCGGCCGTTCTCGGGTGAGTACTCAGTGCGTACTCACCCGTATTTGTTCCCGAAGTGCCGGTTTCCTGCATGCACTGCGCATGCGCGGGAAACCGGCACTTCCGGTATGGCGAAGGGGGCGGTTCCTAGGTGAACCGCGTGCGCACTAGAGGCTGCGCGCACGCAGCACACTTAGGTTTTTTTTCAGGTTTCAACGCGAGGGTAAGTATGGAAGATTCTACGCAAGTAAAAAGGAGGCGTAAGACCCCTTTTGAACAAGGTAAGTAGTTAATTAAGTATAATTTTAAATTTTTTTCAACAGGTTTATCTTTTTAGAGACTTTAAAGAAAGGTAA
The DNA here is from genome assembly GCA_030390025.1 of Squalus acanthias. NCBI lineage: Eukaryota > Metazoa > Chordata > Chondrichthyes > Squaliformes > Squalidae > Squalus > Squalus acanthias. The sequence goes on along the minus strand of JASTWF010000612.1, from coordinate 158,501 downwards.
GTTTATTTTTATAATTTTTAAAAAGTATTTTAATTTTTTCAAAAATTTAAATTTTTGTTTAAAGTGGTTAATTTATTTAACTATAGTTATTTTATTAATGTGATGGTTTTTAAAAAAAATTTATTTGAGGTTTAGCTGTTCTTTTGGGGCCGATTTCAATTCACAGATTTGACAGGTCTCCTGTCAAATCTATGAATGAAAGATGGTCTGCTGCCATTGGCTCTCCATGGCCCACGTGATCCCAGGGGTCGCATCGCACTAACTGCGCCCCTGGAACACGCAAGCACTGCGCGCCAGCTCTTGGGAGAGGCCCAGGACCCGAAGTTCCTGTGGGCCCAAAACACAACGGCCGGCGCGGTGGGTGATATCGCGCGCGATCCTTACCCCCGCGGCAAGCCTCCGAATCGAATTTCTAGGCCATTATCTTTTCTTGCAATGAGGACCAAGGGTGAAGCCCAGGGGCTCTAAAGGATCAATGACCCCAAACTCTTAACGTCTCCTGCACTTCTCCTTTTGTGTGTTCCTGAAGGGTATTTGGGAATCTATATGTACATTGGCAGATGACATTTCACTGACGCCTGTCCATGATGTCCACCACTTCCTCTGTGCAGCCAGGTTTTCCAAGAACACAGGATGAAAAGTCAAACTACTTCCCAGTCTGTTGCCTCTGTTGAGGTGATAACTGGAAACTATATTGATCTTACCCCCCCAAGGACTGCCCATAATTCTCAGCTACCGATCTCATTGTGCCATCTTCCTCATGGAGATCTGAAATTCTCTACTCCAAAAGGCTGTGGATACTGGGAGTGAATTGAAATTTTCAAGACTGAGGTGGATAGATTTTTATTGGATAAGGGTATCAAGGGATATGGATCAAAGGGAGGTAAATGGAGTTGAGGTACACATCAGCCATGATCTAACTGAAGGACGGAACAGGCTCAAGGGACCAAACGGCCTACTCCAGTTCCTATGGGCAGGACACATAGGGCCACCTCCTCAAGTGGAAGTAAGGATGTACCATAATCATGCAGTGCATTTGATGTTTACGCTGCTAGGACTGTATCACCACCGAGCAGCTCATCTTGTACCACCCTTACGCCTCTCTTTTAAAGTCCTGGTTATGTACCGCCCGCACAAATACCACACCAATTTTCTCACAGATATCTTCTCTGCTTTCCTCCCTTGTCACCAAGCGACTTCTTATCCTCGGTGATTTCAACCGCCACCTCAGCTCTTCTTGCTCCCTGTCCTCTGAGTTCACTGCCCTCCTTTCCTTCCTTAATCTTTCCCTCGATGTAAACTCACCCACCCATATACAAAGCCAATCCCTCGTTCTTGTCATCTCACGTGGCCTTGCTAGCCCCACCGTAACCATCACCAATAAGGCAATTTCTGACCATTTCCTTATAACACTCTCTACCCATATTCCTCTTCCCCTGTCCAACCCCACTTCTTTCTGTATTCGCTCCTGGAAAATATTCTCCCTTAAGTCCCTTACCACCGCACTTTCTAATTCCAACTATCTAGCCTTTGGCCTACAATTCTTAATGACATTTCTACAGCTACTGATTTGCTAAATCACACCCTCTCCACCACCTTTGATGCCCTTGTCCCCACTAAAATCATTACACTCTCTCACACTAGTTGTTGCCCCTGGTATACCCCTCATCTCCGCTACCTTAAATCCAAGCGTTGCAGACTTGAACGTCTTTGGCAGACAACTCGTTTAACCATCCATCCACCAGATATGGCTGGATCATATAAAGCATTATTGGGTCCTGCTCTCCATCGCTAAAACTGCCCACTGTTCAAAGATCATCCAGGAATGCAAAGATAACACCAGGCTTCTCTTCACCACTAACCATCTTCTCAAACTATCCTCCACTGCCTCCTCCTCCCTCACCTCTAACATTAAATGCAAGGAGCTCATGGACTTTTTTTGTTAAAAAGATCAAGAACATCCTTCAACTGCCTCTGCTACTTCCCTCCCTTCCCCTAGCCCACTGGGTCTTACTTCCTCTCTGTTTTCCCCCTGCCCTAACCCTAAATTTTCATATTTCTCTAGCTTCTTTCCCAGCTCCACTCTTGCCAATTCAAATCTCATCTTGTCAACGAGACCAACTTCCTGTTCTCTCGACCATATTCCAACTAAATTGCTGACCATCCAACTTCCATTCCTGGCTCCCATGTTAGCGGATATTGTTAACGGTTCCTCTCTCCTTCAAATCTGCCGTCATCAACCCCCTCCTCAAAAACCAACCCCTTGACCCCTCCGTCCTTGCAAACTATCGCTCCATCTCCAACCTCCCTGTCCGCTCCAAAGTTCTTGAACGTGTTTTCGCCTCCCAAATCCGTGCCCATCGTTCCCAGAACTCCTTGTTTGAATCCCTCCAATCAGGATTCCGCCCCTGCCACAGTACCGAAATGGCTCTTACCAAGGTCACAAATGACATCCCAATTGACTGTGACAAAGGTTAACTATCCCTTCTCGTCCTTCTCGATCTGTCTGCAGCCTTTGGCACGGTTGACCACAAAATTCTGCTCCAACGCCTCCCCACCATTGTACAGCTGGATGGGACTGCACTCACCTGGTTCCATTCCTATCTTTCCAGCCATAGTCGTAGAATCACCTGCAATGGCTTCTCTTCCCACTCCCGCACCGTCACTTCTGGTGTCCCCCAAGGATCTATCCTTGGCTCCCTCCTATTTCTCATTTACATGCTGCCACTCGGTGACATCATCCGACGGCACAGTGTGAGTTTTCACATGTACGCTGATGATACCCAGCTCTACCTCTCCACCACCTCTCTCGAACCTTCCACTGTCTTTATACTGTCAGACTGCTTGTCCGACATCCAGCATTGGATGACTAGAAATTTCCTCCAATTAAGTATCGGGAAGACCGAAGCCATTGTCTTTGGTTTATGCCACAAACTCTGATCCTTTGCCACTGATTCGATCCCTCTCCCTGAGAACTGTCCGAGGCTGACCAAGTCTGTTCGCAATCTTGGTGTCATAACTGATCACGAATTGAGCTTCCTACCTCATACCTGTTCCATCACTAAGACCGCCCATTTTCACCTCCGTAACATCACCTGTCTCCGCCCTTGCCACAACTTACGCTGCTGAAACCCTCTGCCATGCCTTTATCACCGCTAGACTTGACTATTCCAATGCACTCCTGGCCGACCTCTCATGTTTTACCCTCCATAAACTTGAGGTCATCCAAAACTCTGCCGCCCATGTCCTAACTCGCACCAAATCCTGCTCACCCATCTCCCCTGTGCTCGCTGACCTACATTGACTCCCAGTTGAGCAACGCCTCGATTTAAAAATTCTCATCCTTGTTTTCAAATCCCTCCATGGCCTCGCCCCTCCCTATCTCTGTAATCTCCAGCCCTATATTCCCCTAGATCTCTGCGCTCCACCTATCCTAGTCTTTTGAACATCCCCAGTTTTAATTGTTCCACCATTGGCGGCCGTGCCTTCAGCTGCCAAGATCCTAAGCTCTGAAATTTCCTCCCTAAATCTCTCTGCATCTCCACTTCTCTTTCCTCCTTTAAGACGCTCCCTAAAAGCCTACTTCTTCGACCAAGCTTTTGGTCATCTGCCCCAACATCTCCTTATATGGCTCAGTGTCAAAACATTTTTTTATAATGCTCATGTGAAGCGCCTTGGGACATTTTATTACGTTAAAGGCACTATATACAGGAAACTCTTTATTAACCGGCACCGACGGGACCGGCGTGATGCCGGTTAATCAAAAAGTCCGGATAACGGAGAGTTATATCTCCCAACGTATGAGAGCCCCATACACACTGACATGCGCCTGCATTCGGAGCTCCGTCTCCCCGGGGACCGCCAGCTGACCATCTGTCGTGTCCGCTGCCTACCCGGGCTGCACATTCCCCTCCCAATCTACACGCTCCGATACAAGGCAAACGCCTCGGGGTTTTTTTAAAAGTTATTTTTAAAAGGAGAGATGAAGGAAAACCCCGGTTACCTACTCAAGAATTTTGCCGGTTTAGAGAGATTTCCGGTTATTTGGGTGCCGGTTAAAAGAGAGTTTCCTGTAAATATAAATTACTACAACAATAATTTATACCACTGCATTTCTCCACCATAGTATTTGGAACTTCCCAGTGAGCCTGCAGCTTGTTTCACCTCACCTGAAACAACGCGAGCACTCTTGGGCTGATCCAGCTGTCTCAGGACTTACTGTTATGGTTGTACCACAGTTTGTCCCAGCTCAGCTACTTCTAATTTTGGTTCAATATACTAGATTAAACTCAACATTTTTCAGAGAATGAAGCTGGTTTTAACTCCAATGTGCCATGCCAGAATTAAAGGGACCACAGGGCCAGGCCTGACCTGGATCTTAAACAAATGTATTTCTAAGAAACTAGACAGCATCAGACTTCTCCTGTACAGCAGGACTCCTCACCAGAGAGACGTCTCCACTGAAAATGGATTCTCATCACAGGCAGGAAATCTGTAAGAATCCTCAGACACTCTGCACCTCCCAGATAATCACACCTCACCTTCTCATTTTCATCAATGGCCCCTGAACAAAACTCAGCCTGTAAATCAGGAGGGAAATGCTGTGTACAAAATCCCAGCTTCCAATAAACACATTCAACATCCAACACTCAGTCCCAGCCAAACAGTTCAGCACAAAGCACGGAATAAACAGGCCTCTCAGCTGGATCCTCTCATACAGCACAAGGGGCATTTCTGTTCCCTTCCTGTTTCCCCCACAGGATATTCAGACTGCCTGAACATTAATGGGTATTTTACTGTATAAAATCTGGACAAACCTCATTCCCGGATCACCGTCTCCACTCCTCTCACTTCGATTGCAGAAACAGGCAGGAACTGAACCTGCTGCAAAGAAAGGGGAGGAGAAACCCAGGGCCAGGCTCTGTGTACTCTTCTGATTGCCACGTGTAACAGCCAAGCAGAGGCTGCAATCCTTGTGGCAGTAGCACTTTGTGAATCTTTAATCACAGACACTAACCAATCAGGACCTAAATCTGGCCAATCAGCCTGAGTTGGGAGCGGGACTTCCGCTTCACAGTAAAACTATTACAATATTAAAAATTAAAAGTAGCCATTGCATCACTGGTAAAGCTTTCAATCTCTAATAGTTTAAAAACTGCCCCAGGTAGGGACCCTGATCAGTGTTTCAGGGACTGAGTCCAATCCCAGCCACGTTCTATCTGTGAACCTGGTACCCTCACCCCGTGGAACACTAGTCAGTGTTACAGGGACTGAGTCCAATCCCAGTCACGTTCTGTCTGTGAACCTGATTCCCTCACCCCATGAAACCCTGGTCAGTGTTGCAGGGACTGAGTCCAATCCCAGCCACTTACTATCTGTGAATCTGGCACTCTCACCCGTTGGGACCCTGATCAGTGTTACAGGGACTGAGTCCACCATGGGCCACATACCATGATTGAGTTGGCACCCTCACCAGTTGCAACCCAAGCCAGTTGGGACCTTAATCAACATGTCACTGACACAAACCGCATACTTATAAACCACCTTATAAAGCGCTGGTTAGGCCACAACTGGAGTATTGCGTCCAATTCTGATCACCACACTTTAGGAAGGATGTGAAGGCCCTTGAGAGGGTGCAGAGGAGATTTACCAGAATGGTTCTGGGGATGGGGGATCTCAGCTACAAGGATAGGTCGGAGAAGCTGGATTTGTTTTCATTGGAGCAAAGGAGGTTGACAGGTGATTTGATAGAGGTGTACAAGATTATGACGGGTTCGGATAGGCTAGACGGGGAAAGGTTGTTCCCACTAGTTGATGGTTCTGGGCAAGAGATACAGGGGGAACGTGAGGAAAAACTTTTTTACGCAGCGAGTGCTGAGGACCTGGAACTCGCTGCCGACGGAAGTGGTGGAAGCGGACACACTCAATGATTTCAAGGGGAGACTGGATAGGCACTTGAGGGAAATAAACTTGCAGGGCTACGGGGACAGAGCAGGGGAATGGAACTGACTGGATTATTCTACAGAGAGCCGGCACGGACTCAATGGGCCGAATGGCCTCCTTCTGTGCCGTTATGACTCTATGACTTTCTGTGAACCTCACACCAGGGTGGTTATACTGTCAGAAATGTGCTTTTTGTTAGCAAAGTTGAAATAAAAAATACAGGTTTGTGTTCATCTGCCCCCGCTATTGCCTGCCTGCTGATCGCAGGGAGATTGCTGGTGGATTTAGTCTAAAAATCAGCAACGCAGGGAACAGCCTGAAACCCCACAGAATTCAAAAAAGTAAAATCAGTTAAGTCTGAGATCAGCAGGCAGACAATAATGTGGGAGAGGAGCTGATCTAACGATGGAACAACATCACTGTGTGTCTTGGCCTCATCCATCCCAGTTTTGCCTGCTTCTGTCCTCCAGCACTTCCAGGATCACTGGTTTCTCTTTGCGAAGGGAACCCGACTGTTTACTTTTTAAGCGCTCATGACGCATATCTGTTAAGTACAATTTTTACACAGATATATTGTACGTTCTTAGAGTGCTTTAAAAAAATAAGCAGCCAATTTCCCACTTGCAAAGAGCCCAGAAAGCTATAAAATTGAAAGCTTGAGGGGAAGAGTGAGAAAGAGGGAAATGGTGAGGGGAGGCTAGTGGCAACATTGAGGAGAAGGGAGAGGAAAAGGGGAGAAGACGGGAATGGTGAGGGTAGTGAGTGGTAATAATGAAGGAAGGGGACAAGATTGGGGAAGTGGTGATGCAGATGAGAGGCAACAGTGAGAGAAGGACAGAAGAGAAGAAGGGGAGAGAAAAAAAGCAGTGAGGGACAACGGTGAGAGGAGAGCTTCGTGTGCCCCTCTTGTTACCTCCAAATGCCCAAAGGGTCTTCGTTCTCTTTTTAAAGGAGAGGGCTGCACATAACCATCAGCAAAGAGCCTGCATTGGTGGCAGACCAGTCAATTTCTGATACCTCAGCCACTGCGAGGAGCAAGCCCTTCATAAAATTGGTGTGGAGCTCATCGATGGAATTAGCGAGGAAGAGCTTAGTGGAAGATGGTTGGGCCTATGACGTTGCCCTGAGGAGCTTAATGGCTTCATGCCAGCTCTACAAGGTAACGGTTTGCTTCAACTTTGCATCCTTGGTACCTTGACAGACGTTGACAGACCGCAAGTTCGGGATTTAGTGCATGTGGAAATCCCGAACTTGCGGTGGATTTCAAGGGCGGTATGACGGCGTACTCTGAGAGTACGCCGTCATACCCACCGCAAAATCTGGGCCAATAGTTCTCCCACCTAGCACTCAAACAGGGAGCCACATCAGCTGCTAGGAGTTCTTGCTACTGCGTGCAGCCATTGGCTGCATACCCTGTGCTGACATATTACCTTTCTTTTTGTTTAAAATTCTCTCAATTGGATGCTGGGACCAGGGAAGAACAGGAGTTAGCCCCGTGCCATGAGCATGCATCAAGCTCTCCAAACACTGCAAACAAAGGCCCAGGTACATCCATTTAGGAAAATCAAATAGGAACAACCAGGAGGAATCACTGAGTGAAACACCAGTGAAGAGCAAATGGAGGTGACAGCTGATGAGAAACAACAGGAGAACGAGAGGGTTAGGGCCACTAAGCCAGCTGTTGCAAGGTCCACAGATTCTTACTCTAAAGGGGCTGTATACTGAGCTGCACTCTAAGAGCAACCTGCACGGAATGTCAGAGCACTCACAACAGTGGTGGTCTGACACGGATGGAGGGATCGGGGGGAAAACTCTCCAGTGGTTGGAGTCACACCTAACACAAAGGAAGATTGTTATGATTGTTGGAGACCAATCATCTCAGGACATCACTGCAGGAGTTCCTCAGGGGAGAGTCTTAGGCCTAACCATCTTCAGCTGCTTCATCAATGACCTTCCCTCCATCATAAGGTCAGAAGTGGGGCAGTGCACTGATGATTGCAGTGTTCAGCTCCATTCGCAATTCCCCAGATAATGAAGTAGCCAATGCCTGCATGCAGCAAGACCTGGACAACACCCAGGCTTGAACTGATAAGTGGCAAATAACATTCATGCCATACAAGTGCCAGGCAATGACCATCTCCAAGAAGAGAGAGTCGAACCACCTCCCCATGACATTCAATGGCATTAACTTCACCGAAACTCCCATCAACATCCTAGGAGTTGCCACTGACCAGAAACTCAACTGGACCAGCCACATAAATACTGTGACAACAAGAGCAGGTCAGAGGCTGGTGAATGGCTCACCTCCTGACTCCCCAAAGCTTCTCCACCACCTACAAGGCACAAGTCAGGAGTATGGTGGAATACTCTCCACTTGCCTGGATGATTGCAGCTGCAACAACATTCAAGAAGCTCAACACCATTCAGGACAAAGTAGTCCGCTTGATTGGCACTCATCCACCACCATAAATATCCACTCCTTCCACCACTGGCGCACTGTGGCTTCAGTGTGTACCACCCACACGATGCACTGCAGCAACTCGTCAAGGCTTCTTTAACAGCACCTCCCAGAACCGCGACCTCTACCACTTAGAAGGACAAGGGTAGCAGATGTATGGGAACGCCATCACCTCCAAATCACACACCATCCTGACTTGGACATATATTGGCATTCCTTCATCGTCGCTGGGTCAAATTCGTGGATCTCCTTACCGGACAGCATTGTGGGGGTAAGTTCACTGCGGTTCAAGAAGAACGTTCATCACCACCTTCTCAAAGGCAACTAGGGATGGGCAATAAATGCTGGCCAATTGTTTGAGAATGAATTTTTAAAAATGTAAGGAAGTTTCAGGAATGTGCAGAGCACCAGGGTAAGTGTTACAATCTGATAAATACCTCCAAGTTCCCCTCCAAGTCACACACCATACTGATTTAGAAGTATATCGCCGATCCTTCATCGTTGCTGGGTCAAAATCCTGGAACTCCCTACCTAACAACACTGTGGGAGTACCTTCACCACACGGACTGCAGCGGTTCAAGAAGGTGGTTCACCACCATCTTCTCAAGGGCAATTAGGGATGGGCAATAAATGCTGGCCTTGCCAGCGACGCCCACATCGCATAAACTAATTAAAAAAAATTTGGGTTACTTTCCAGTGTTCTTCAGTTTGTTCTCTCTGCAAAAGTCCGCATCCCTAGGCAAGCTGACCCATGTTTCCTTTCAACTAAACCTTGACATTATGTGTGAAATATCTGGCATAGCATTCCCACAGGATGAATAATGAACCCATCTACCATTGGATATGTATCGGAAATAATTTGGCTTACTCACCATGTGTTTTAGATCTCTCCAAACCATATAACTCAGGCTAAAAAACTGCTCATTTATATTTATTAAGATGTAAAATTATACAGGATTAAGAACAAACCAGCAAATAAACATAAGAAGCACTGTATGTAACCAACAGTTTAAAACAATAGAAGATCCTTAGCAATTCTGTTCAATAAATAGATTGTGATGAAAAGTTGTAGATGAGACAGGAACATCATGGATACCTTATAGCCCCAATTCATATATTGACAAAGCAACATATGGAACTGAAGTACACGGGTGAATCACTTGGTTATTTGTTTCTCTTTACTTTGAAGTCCAAATTGGCATAAAAGAAGATTAAATAGGTATTTCCCAATTAATTAAAGCTACTCCACTATGAAATAGTTCCAACCACAAACCAAGAACAAAATCAATATCCAATGAAAAATTGCATCAATAAACAAAGCTTAGTCAAACTAGATTTGGCTTAATTTAAATTCAGATCCCAGACAGAAAGGTCCTCACAAAGGCATCAGAAACCAAAGGGGAGATTTTTTAAGGGGCACATCAGTAGCGCAAGAAGTGTATTGGCACATTCCACATCACAGGCACGGAAAGTGAACTTCCCAGTATTTTCTAAGGTCCTCTAATTTAAATAATCATTCAGTATTTCTGTATGGATTGGGCCCTGTGCTGGGGACATGGAGGCTGGGGGAATTGGCCACGAATCTGGGGCAGGATGTTACTCAGGACCATAAAAGGACAATTGCACTTTGTGTTGTGATCCCATGTTCTGTGTGTGGGAAACACTGCTGACTGTGGTCTTTCTGATTGGGGGCCTTACAGACTTCACAGACAAAGGGCAGTAGGGATGCTCCCTTTTCCAAATGTCAGTGGAGTCTCAAAGGCTCCAGGGAGGACAATCAGAAAGACGCAGTCAGCAGTGTTTCCCACACTCAGAACGTGGGATCACAACACAGAGTGCAATTGTCCTTTTAAGGTCCTGCCTTGAATAACATCCTGTCAGTTGGTTAACAGGTAGCAGCCGTGGCTCAGTGGTAACACTCTTGCCTTTGAGTCAGAAGGTTGTGGGTTCAAGTCGCACTCCAGAGACTTGAGCATAGAATCAGTGCGGACACTCCAGTACAGTACTATGGCAGTGCTGCACTGTCAGAGGTGCTGTCTCTCGGATGAGACGTTAAACCGAGGCCCCATCTGCCCTCTCAGGAGGATGTAAAACATCCCCTGGCCACTATTCAAAGAAGAGCTGGGGAGTTATCCCCTGTGTCCTGGCCGGTATTTATCCCTCAACCAACATCACTGAAAAAAAACAGATTATATGGTCATTATCACAATGCTGTTTGTGGGACCTTGCTGTGTGCAAATTGGCTGCTGCATTTCCGACATTACAACAGTAACTACACTTCAAAAGTACTTCATTGGTTGTAAAGTGTTTCAGGAATTCCTGAGGTTGTGAAAAGTGCCGAATCAATGCATATCTTTCAAGACCTTCTTTCTTTTTGCTCCCTTTTCCTGACAAAGTTCACAAGATCATAGGGAAGGAAGTGATGCACACCCATGTTTGGGTTGACGGGGCACCCGCTTCAGAAGTCAGAAATATGGACTACATGTGAAGAGATGACAGAGCAGTCAAAGGCTGTGTCACAGCTCAGGAGAACTGCACCCAGATGCGCAAAAGGTTTTAACACCTGGAAGAAGTTTGTCAAGGTAAGTGCATGCTGAAGGTCTCTCTTTCTTCTGCTCTACTATAGAATGACTGAAGGACAAACTCTCACCTTAACCAGTTCCATACTCACATGGGAGGCTTGTTCATCTTTAGGGAACCATTTAGCATATTTCACACTGACATAAGTCAACCCATGTTCATGATTCACAATGATGGTGGGTAAGTCCCTAAACGTCTCTATCAACGCCCACTTGCCTGTTCTTGCATTCTTTATTTGGGAGGCACACTGGCCAATGGCAATAGTAGGGTTTGGGAAACACTCAGTACTTCACCAATCTCTTCGTGATAGCACAAAAATGAAACCCATAACAGAGAGAGATCCGCAACTGTAGGGAGCACCATGAACCCACCTGGAGAAGCTTGCATTCAACATCCATTGAGTCCATCGGAGAGCTAAACCCGCAAACATTGACTAGTACTCATTCTGCATGCTTTTTCTTTCACAGTGAAATTCTCGTTCACTTTTCCATTCTATCAATTGGAAATTTAGCTGGTCCTAAAGCATATCATGGTTTGGCCAATGAAATGTGAGTGCTGCAAATGCTTCTTCCCATTATGTTTCCATAGGTACAACTGAGGAGTAGATTGGTTCAGGGCCTCAGAACAAACACCATCATAATTCCATGAGCAGCGAGCATCACCCAGGAATTAGATGTACAGTTACAGCTGGAGCAGGGAGCATTGACGAAACAGAGCACAGGTGAGAATGAACAATTACAGATGGTAGCAGAGAAAAAACAAACAACTGGCTGGAGAGCTACTCCTGAAAAATGATGCATTTTTCTCCAGGGTTTGGTTTGATGGCTGCCTCTTAAAAACTCAGTCATGGTGCTTAAAGAGTTTAACAGCCAGCTAAAGCCAAAACTTACATCAAGCAATGCTGATATGTCGCAGAGTTTGTTGTAATAGCCGCTGGTAACATGCTTGAGAGGCAGTCTAACAGACAGGTTTCAAATATATATAGGCTTGGTGATTGCTTTAGTCAAATATAAAGTGAACCAAACAGGGTTCTAGATAGTATTTACAGTACAAATCCCTATAAAACTATTCTGTTTTGTATTTGCTCTCGACCTTAGTTAGCTCTAAGTTTTGGTCTCCTCGCAAGGTGGGGGGGTATTGAAGTTCTAGAAAGAGTGGAGAGGCAGGCAGGCAGGCCATAAGATTAATTCCCAGTTTAAAACACCTTAGTTAGCCAGATGGGCTCAAAGAGCTGGGTCTGTATACTTTAGAAAGCGTAGACTCGGGGGCGATTTGATCCAAGTTTATAATATAATGAAGGGACTAGATTGTGTTTATGTGGACCAATTATTTCAACTGGATAGGTTACTGAACCAGGGGTCTCACTTACAAGTTGTGTCAGGGCAGAACTAAGTTGGATGTTAGGTGGTTCTTCTTTTCCCAGAGAATAGTGGACCTGTGGAACAGGTTGCCGACTCGTGCGCTGAATGCTGATTTGCTGAATTCCTTCATCAGAGAGTGGTCCTGTTTCTGGCTGGGGCAGAGATCGCTTCGTACAAGAGGTAGGATATCCTGTAATATAAATTGTGATCTCCTGGACTAGCTTTGATCGCCTAAATAGGTTAGAGAAGATTTTTTCAGATTTGTTCCCCTAACCAGCCAGGGTTTTCCACTTCTCCTGTGGCATCACAATTATTTGGGACAGGCTAGAATCTAGTCGCTGGATGGACCAGTGGGTCTTTTCTTGTCCGTCATTTTTACATGTTTCTATGATAGTGGCTAATTTTTTGAAATTCATGAAGTCCCAGTAAGTCTTTTCCAGGATATAAAAAGAGTGATTGTGGTTTACAGATGGACAGTTGTAAAAATTCATGAGAAGAGACAGTTTGTAATCTAAATGAAGTGAAGATGCTGTTTTAAAATATTGGAAGCAACAGGTTAATATTCCTGAAAGATAGGAAACGTTGTGTGTATTTCAAAGTTATCTACAAAGGCTTAGTTTAATTCTTAGAGTTTCGATTTTCTTATTTCTCTACTCAAGGAGTTATATACAAAACTTTCTACTGTAAAATATATATCTATATGACTATTAGATGATTTTTTTTTATTTGTTAATGGGATGTGGGCGTCGCTGGCAAGGCCAGCATTTATTGCCCATCTCTAATTGCCCTTGAGAAGGTGGTGGTGAGCCACTTTCTTGAACCGCTGCAGTCCGTGTGGTGAAGGTACTCCCACAGTGCTGTTAGGTAGGGAGTTCCAGGATTTTGACCCAGCGACGATGAAGGATCGGCGATATACTTCTAAGTCAGGATGGTGTGTGACTTGGAGGGGAACTTGGAGGTGGTGGTGTTCCCATGCGCCTGCTGCCCTTGTCCTTCTAGGTGGAAGAAGTCGCGGGTTTGGGAGGTGCTGCCGATGATGTCAGGAGAACAGCGACCACGACACCACACAACCCTGCCACGGCAACCTCTGCAAGACATGCCAGATCATCAACACAGATACCATCATCACACGTGAGGACACTACCCACTAGGTACATGGTACATACTCATGTGACTCGGCCAACATTGTCTACCTGATACGTTGCAGGAAAGAATGCACCACGGCATGGTACATCGGCGAGACCATGCAGACACTGAGACAACGTATGAACGGACACCGCGCAACAATCGCCAGGCAGGATTGTTACCTCCCAGTCGGGGAACACTTCAGCAGTCAAGGACATTCAGCCTCCGATCTGCGGGTTAGCGTTCTCCAAGGCGGCCTTCGAGACACACGACAACGCAAAATCATCGAGCAGAAACTGATAGCCAAGTTCCGCACCCATGAGGACGGACTCAACAGGGATCTCGGGTTCATGTCACGCTACAGAACGTGACTCGACATCGGTGTCTGTTTTTCCAGTTTTTTAAAAAAAGTTAAAAGCTTAACTGCAGACGGCAGCATTTGACACGTTGGACCCCCTGTGACCCACCTCATTGTCTTAGCTGTACTCTGATGTGTCTTTGATGGAATGCCTCCCTAACAGATTGTATCTCTGCAGACAAATTGTTCTGTGTTTATATACGGTGTAATCGATTTGTATTCCCTCTCTGTACCTGTACCTGAAGAAGGAGCGGAGCTCCGAAAGCTCGTAATTTTAAATAAAACTGTTGGACTGTAACCTGGTGTTGTGCGACTTCTCATTTTTGAATATACTCAACAACTGAGCCTCCACAGCCCTCTGGGGTAGAGAATTCCAAAGATTCACCACCCTCTGAGTGAAGAAATTTCTCCTCATCTCAGTCCTAAATGGCCGACCCCTTATTCTGAGACTGTGACCCCTGGTTCTAGACTCCCCAGCCAGGGGAAACATCCTCTCTGCATCTACCCTGTCAAGCCCTGTAAGAATTTTGTATGTTTCAATAAGATCACCTCTCATTCTTCTGAACTCTAGAGAATATAGGCCTAGTCTACTCAATCTCTCCTCTTGGACAATCCTCCCATCCCAGGAACCAGTCTGGTGAACCTTCGTTGCGCTCTCTCTGTGGCAAGTATATCATAGAGACCAAAACTGTACACAATACTCCAGGTGTGGTCTCACCAGGGCCCTATATAATTGCAGTAAGACGTCTTTACTTTTATACTCAAATCCTCTTGTAATAAAGGCCAACATACCATTTGCTTTCTTAATTGCTTGCTGTACCTGTAATGTTAACTTTCAGTGATTTGTCTACAAGGACACCCAGGTCCCTCTGAACACCAACATTTCCCAATCTCTCACCATTTAAAAAATAATCTGCTTTTCTATTTTTCCTACCAAAGTGGATAACTTTACATTTCTCCACATTATATTCCATTTGCCATGTTCTTGCCCACTCACTTAGCCTGTCTGTATCCCCTTGAAGCCTCCTTGCATCCTCCTCACAACTTACATTCCCACCTAGCTATGTATTCATCAGCAAACTTGGATATATTACATTTGGTCCCTCATCCAAATCATTGATGTATATTGTGAATAGCCGAGGCCCAAGCACTGATCCTTGCAGTACCCCACTAGTTACAGCCTGCCAACCCAAAAATGACCCGTTTATTCCTACTCTCTGTCTTCTGCCCGTTAACCAATCCTCAATCTATGTTGACTCTGCCCAATCCTATTATTATTTTCTGAGTGCCCTGTTACCACATCCCCTTACCTGCCTGAGTTGCAGTCACACCGTCCTGTCCCTGACCACAAACCAGACCTGTACCACTACCTAACCTAAGGGGTGTGACTGCCTCCTGGATCAAAGTGTCCAGGTAACTCTCCCCATCTGTGATGTCCCGCAATGTCTGCACCTCAGACTCCAGCTCAAAAACTCTGAGCTGAAGTTCCTCAAGATGCAGGCACTTACTGCAAACATGGTTGTCCAGGATCACAGTGCTTTCCACAAACTCCCACATGCTGCAAAAGAAAATCTTCTGGAAACAGCAGACATAGCTTATCTTAAAATTTCAGTACAATGGTGCTGCTACAAATTCATATGAACGAGTATAATATGGAAATACTTCACGGTATGAGATAGGATGGAGCTGACATTCATCATAATCACATTATTCACAATGACCATTGGCCGGAGAAATCTGGTGATCAGATGATTCCTATGGACCAATCACCTTAATAATGAGAGGATGGTAACCTTGTAAATGGGAGGTTTGAAAAAATCTTTACACAGGATAGACTATGGAATTCTCCACCGCAAATCCTTGTTTCAGTACATAAAGTGCAATTTTACTAGTCCGTGCACTGAGATCTCATCTTCCAGCAGCACACATTGAAAATTCAGGCACACTCGGCAGTAGAGGAAACTACTTGAGGAGCTCAATCTGTTTACAATTTTTTTCTAAATGATCTCCTCACCAGCCCCCCCACCCTTCACACACCTCTGGGTGGATGTCCTGCTCACAGGACTGCACTCTATGGGAGCAAAGACCTCTGATCTTCCCTCCCTCCCTGTATCTTGTCTCTGGTCACTGCTCAGGCCCTCCTGTCAGCAGCTGGGCAGAGATCAGGAAACTCCCCATGTCCATGCAGATGAGGAGGGGATTGCAGCTCTGAACCTGTATTACAACGCTGCTTGGCCACAGTGTGATGGAGCTATCAAGCACTGCCAACTTTAGCCTGCTACTCCATTTACAAATTCTCCTCCATACAGACCCTTTACACCAGTGTAGAGTAAGTGCAACGGAAAGACACTAGTGATAATATCCCTGCAGAGCCTGCTGTCAAATACTGTCTTCTTTCAAGAACAAAACACAATAAATACTGGGGAGAAGCCCATGCCTTGTGTTAAAACAACACAACTCCACACCCTGCCATTACATAAGAAACAGTTCACAGGGTCCTTGGAGGAGAGAGAACGGATGTTATAAAGAAACAGACCATAATAAAGCAATACAAGGAGATTTTAATTTTCACATAGACTGGGAGATATAAAACAGCTCAAGTCATAAAGGCAATGAATTTCTAGAGTGTATCCTGGACAGTTTCTGAAGCAATGGGGGGAATTTTAATTCCCCCAGGGTGGGCGGGACAGTGTAGAGGTGGGTGGGTTGAATTGTTAAAAATAGGAAGCCTGACACCAACCAGCCACAAACACGTCTGCTTCCAGTTTAACCGAGCCGGGTTTGAGGTCGGGCGAGTAACCCGGTCTTGAGAGGCAAGTCGGTAATTATAATATTTAAATATGGCTGTGTGCCTCAGATTTTGTCACTGATTTGGATTTAACCCCTCCAGCACGGGTTTCCCAGGGTTCGGGAAACTCGGCAGCTGAAGGGAGACGAGAACTGCCGGATCCAGCAGGTAAGTGCTTTTCCAGCACTGCTTGTGGGCCAGGAGGAGCAGGAGTGTTTCCCCCCCCCCAAGCAAACCTGCCGCGATGTGCCTTCCTCCCCGCGATCCAATCTCTCTTCCCCACGATCTCTCCCCATGATCCGATCTCTCCTCCCTGCGATCTCTGCCCCGTGATCCGATCTCTCCTCCCTGCGATCTCTGCCCCGTGATCCGATCTCTCCTCCCTGCGATCTCTGCCCCGTGATCCGATCTCTCCTCCCTGCGATCTCTGCCCCGTGATCCGATCTCTCCTCCCTGCGATCTCTGCCCCGTGATCCGATCTCTCCTCCCTGCGATCTCTGCCCCGTGATCCGATCTCTCCTCCCTGCGATCTCTGCCCCGTGATCCGATCTCTCCTCCCTGCGATCTCTGCCCCGTGATCCGATCTCTCCTCCCTGCGATCTCTGCCCCGTGATCCGATCTCTCCTCCCTGCGATCTCTGCCCCGTGATCCGATCTCTCCTCCCTGCGATCTCTGCCCCGTGATCCGATCTCTCCTCCCTGCGATCTCTGCCCCGTGATCCGATCTCTCCTCCCTGCGATCTCTGCCCCGTGATCCAATCTCTCCTCCCTGCAATCTCTGCCCCGTGATCCAATCTCTCCTCCCTGCGATCTCTACTGTGATCCGATCTTTCCCGCCGCAATGAATGACTTGGGTGAAGGAATAGAGAGTTGTATATACAGGTTTGCAGTTGACACTAACTAAGATGGGGCAGTAAGTAATGTAGATGTGAACAGAAATTTGCAAAGGGACATAGACAGATTAAGTGAGTGGGCAAAATGATGGTAAATGGAGTTCAACGTGGGTAAGTCTGAGGTCATCCACCTTGTATCCAAAAAAGATACATTGGAGTATTTTCTAAATGGTGAGAAAATAACAACTGTAGAGGAACCAAGAGATTTGGGAGTTCAAGTTCACAAATCATAGAAAGGTATAAAAAGCAATCAAAAAGGCTAATGGAATGTTGGCCTTTAACTCAAGGAGGCTGGAATACAAAGGGGTGGAGGTTATGCTTCAATTGTAGAGAGTCTTGGTCAGATCCCATCGGGAGCTCTGCGTTCAGTTCTGGGCACTGCTCCTCAGGGAGGATATATTGTCCTTAGGATACAGCACAGATTCACCGGAATGAAACCGGGCCTTAGAGGATGAAATTATGAGGACAGGTTGCATAAGCTTGGTTTGTATTCCCTTAAGTATAGAAGATTGAAGGGTGATATGATCGAGGCGTTTAAAATGTTAAAAGGATTTGATAGTTTAGATACGCAGAAACTACTTCCTCTGGTGGTGGAATCCATCTTAAAATTGGAGCTTAAAATCAGGAATTTTGCAAAAGGTATTATTAATGTGAAATTCTCTCCTGCAAAAGGCTGTGGATGCTGGCACAATTGGAGCTTACAAGACTGAGATTGATAGATTTCTGTTGAGTAAAGGTATCAATTGATATGGAACAAGGCGGGTAAATGGAGTTAAGATACAGATCAGCCATGGTCTAATTGAATGGCGGAGCAGGCTCGAGAGGCTGAATGGCCTACTCCTGTTTTAATATTCCTATCCTTATCCAAAACGTTACCGTCTCTTTTCATATAAAATCACTGCAGGATTAAAGCTGCTCGATGCCTAGGGCTCATTTAAACAATATCATTTCAGGAAGGGCCTTCACACCCACCTGAGATCGAACTTTAATGGCTGTGTTGGCAAGGTGCTTGGGAACTGAATTGCCGGGAGGAGAGGGAAGAAAAAGGCCCATGGACACAGGCTGCCCTCTCGTACTTTGTTGAAGTGGCCATTCTTCAGTGTGTAAACCCAGTCAGTGAGTGTCAGCGGTTTTTTTGACTGATGGGACAGAAGGGGGCGCAGGAGTGTGATATTTGTGACAAAGCTTTTGCACTAGCTGAGCCAGATCCTGTCCTTCCCCGCCTACTATACAAGTTCAGTTTTCAGAAGGGCTAACTGGACAGTGATTAGGAACCCTGGCTACATCCCCCCACCCCCCTCCCTAGCCAGAGGTGCTAAGACCAATTGAAGTACACCTACTACTGCCTCTGGAATAGATCCTCTCCCACATGCGTGTGCTGGTGGATCAGCAGTTGAAACCTTTCCGACACATGGAAGATTTGATCGGTTTGTTGCCCAAAGTCAGAGTGTGCGAATCACTTGTACAGATGCTGCACTGGAAGGGTTCTCAGCCTGTATGGATGCATTGCTCCTTCAGGAGGGACTATAGTCTGGAATGGTTGCTTCCCTCTGTGGATGTACTGTTGTGATGTCTTCACACTGTTAACAGCCCTCTTGAAAACATTGCACCTTCACAGTTTCTCACTCTTGTGGATGTATTGATGGCGGGAGAGGTTAGAGACACTTCCTGAAATTTGAGATGGTGCACTGGAACCACTGCTCACCTGTGTGCAGGGGGATAAGAAACTTAGGCAGTTCTCTGAAGTTAGAGCACTTCAATTGGCTGGTGTATCGAGAGGAGTTGGTGAAGCACTCCTGGCAGATGTCGCTCTGGAAGGGTTTGTCGCCTGTGTGGTTACGCTGGTGTTCCAGGAGGTCTGACAAATGTGTGAAACCTTTTCTGCAAAATTCACTTTTCCCATTCATTTGAGTGTGCTTGTGTTTCTGTAGGCTCTTCGGCCACCCATAGGTTCTGCTGAAAATCTCACACTACCACTATTTTTTGCTTGTGTGTGCGCTGATGTACTAAGAGGTAAGATGACTGTGAGAAAGCTTTGACACAAATCTCACACCTAAAGGGTTTCTCCCCTGTGTGGATACGTTGGTGTTGTAGAAGGTTTGCCAACTGTGTGTAAGCTTTGTCACAAATATCACACTTGAACGGTTTCTCACCTGTGTGTATACGCTGGTGTACACAGAGGTTTCATGACTGAGTGAAAGTTTTCTCACAAATATCACAGTTGAATGGTCTCTCTCCTGTGTGGGTGCACTGGTGTACACAGAGGTTCAACAACTGTGCAAAAGCTTTGTCACAAATATCATACTTGAACGGTTTCTCGTCTGTATGAGTGCGCTGGTGTACCTGGAGAAACAGCAACTGGGTGAAGGCTTTGTCACAAACGTCACACCTGATTGGCTTCTCCCCTATGTGGATACACTGGTGTATCAGGAGTCGCAACGACTTTGTAAAACCTTTGTCACAAACATCACACTTGAAGGGTTTCTCCCGTGTGGATACGCCGGTGTATCAGGAGTGTCGCTGACTGGGTGAAGGCCTTGTTACACACCTGACACTTGAACGGCCTCTCACCTGTCTGAATGCGGAGGTGGCTCACAAGCAATGATGCCTGTGTGAACGCCTGCTCACAAACCTCACACTTGAACGTTTTTCACCTGTGTGGGTGCGCTGGTATTCCAGGAGACGTGAAGACTGCACAAATGCTTTGTCACAAACCTCGCACTTGAACGGTCTCTCGCTTGTGTGGGTGCGGTGATGTTCCAGGAGACTCGATGACATCACAAAAGCTTTGTCACAAACCTCGCATCTGAATGGTTTCTCACTCATGTGCGTGTGCTGGAGTTCCACAAGATGTGAAAATGTCAAGAAAGCTTTGTCGCAAACCTCGCACTTGAATGGTTTCTCCCGTGTCTGTATCCGCTGGTGTTCCACGAGGCACAGCAACCGTGAGAAGGCTTTGTCGCAAAACTTGCACTTGAAGGGTTTCTCCCCTGTGTGGATACGCCGGGTCGATGACTGGGTGAAGGCCTTGTTACACACCTGACATTTGAATGGTTTTTTCCCATGTAGCTGCTCTTGTGTTCCAGGAGGCAGCCTCTTGTGTGGATGTGTCAGTGTTTCACGAGACTTAAATGAATGACTGGAACCTTCTTCCCACACTTCACCCTTGAATGGCTTCTCACCTTGGATGTGTCTGTGGATTAGGAGCTTCACTGACTGTGCAAAAGTCAGGGAAACAGAGGGACTGCTTATCAACCCCACCTGCTAAAAGGTCTCTCCACCTTCTGGAGTGAACGATCTTCCAAGGCCAAGCCTCTGAAACGTGAACTATACAGGAATAATTAATATTGCTGATCAGTATCAGTTCTGACAATGTATCAAAGTTCTCAGTTCTCATGACTGAGGGGTTTTACTGTGAGACTATGCTTTGGGTGATGGTCAGGATGTATCTGTGGTTTCTATTCCCGGTATTCACGGGCAACACGGTGGCATAGTGGTTAGCACTGGTGCCTCACAGCGCCAGAGACCCGGGTTCGAATCTGACCTCGGGTGACTGTCTGTGTGGAGTTTGCACATTCTCCCCGTGTCTGCGTGGGTTTCCTCCGGGTGCTCCGGTTTCCTCCCACAGTCCAAAGATGTGCGGATTAGGTTGATTTGGCTATGATAAATTGACCCTTAGTGTTAGGGGGGGATTAAATATGTGGGGTTATGGGGATAGGAAGGGATATGTTAGGGGGAATTAAATATGTGGGGTTACGGGGGTAGGGTGGGATATGTGTACTGTGGGGATTAAAGCAGGGACAGGGTACTGGATTTGAATGATCAGCCATGATCGTATTGAATGGTGGAGCAGGCTCGACGGGCTGAATGGCTTACTCCTGCTCCTAGATTCTATGTTTCTATTCTATGTACAAGGTATGGTTTAATACGGTGTGATCCTTCTGTAAAACAATTTTTAAAAATCATGATTTTCCTCCAATTCTCTCCGCTCTGTGAAGGAGCTGACTCCTCGCAGGAGCTTGCTCCACAATGAGCGTCAGCAGGTTATCCAGCCATCGGGGCATCAGACCCAAGTCCCATGTTGCCCTCACTCCACACCTGCACACATACTTTTCCAGTGTGGGGTCATTGGACAGTGATTAGGAGTGGAAAATCTTACTGGTTTTTACCCCCTCTCCAGCCTAGGGCCCTCAAAGTCCACAGTATTAAACAACCTGGTTGGATCAACGAACACAGCACAGATTAAGAAAGAAAGAAGAACCTGCATTTATATAGTGCCTGTCATGACCTCAGAACATCCTGAAGCGTTCCACAGCCAATTAATTACTTTTGAAGTGTAATCAATGTGGTAATGCAAGGAAAGGTGGCAGCCAATTTGCACACAGCAAGGTCTCACAAACAACAATGAGATAAATGACCAGATAATCATTTTTTTGAAGTGATGTTTTATGAGGGATAAATGTTGGTCAGGACAACAGGGAAACTCTCTTGCTCTTTTTCAAACAGCGCCATAGGATCATTTCCCTGAACGGGCAGATAGTACCTTGGTTTAGTGTCTCATCTGAAATGGCACCTCCAACAGTGCAGTGCTCCCCGAGTCTTCCACTGAAATGTCAGCCTGGATTACATGCTCAAGTCGCTGGAGTCAGGCTTGAACCTACAACTTTCCGGCTCAGAGGTGAGAATGTTACCGCCAACACAAGGCTAACACTACTGAGAGAAGTTGAATCTTACTGTCCTGTATGGCTCAAAAACACATCAGGCAGGGTTCTTAGTCCTTGCCCTTTTACTTCACACTATATCTGATGTCAATATCTTTCCCTCTTCACGTATCTTACTAGCTCCCAGGAATTAAGTTATCAAATGAGTGCAGTTTATTGAAGATAACAGGGCAAGCTGGCATTCGTTAAAGTGCAGAGTTATTTACAAACCCTAAAATTAGTGTCAGAACGAAGTTTAAATTAGCTTGTGGTGCCACAAACTTCCAAGATTTGAAAAGTACACACCAAAACCAGTCTTCAGGAATTGAAATAACTGGCTGTTTAATTCAAAAAGGAGCTGCCCATCAGACACATGAGATACAAATCACATAACTTGTTGGTGTTTGAATTATGTGGCTTGGCTAATCCCTCAACCAAACTATACTGAGACTGAATAATGGGCCAAAAATTCATCCCGGTGCGTACTCTCGCGTATTCCCTCTGCAATTGCCGGTTTTCTGCATGCCCTGCGCATGCGCTGAAAACCGGCAATTGCTCTTTTGAAAAAGGGGGCGGTTCCTCAGTGCATCGCGTGCGCGCTACAGGCTGCGCGCACGCTGTGCACTTCATGCTTTGGACGCGCAGGTAAGTACTGAAGATTTTAGAAATGGAAAAAGGAGGAGTAAGAACCACTTTTAACAAGGTAAGTAGTGAATTAAGTATTTTCTTGAATTTTTTTTAACAGGTATATCTTTTTTTAGAGACTTTAAAGACAGGTAAGTTTATTTTTATAACTTTTTAAAAGATTTTAAATTTTTTCAAGAATTTAATTTTTTATTTAAAATGGTTAATTTATTTAACTATACTTATTTTATTAATGTGATGGTTTTTAAAAAAAATTTAATTGAGGTTTAGCTGTTATTTTGGGGGGGGTGTAAGATTCATAGATTTCACAGCACGTATGTGAAACTTATGAATGGAAGATGGTGTGCTGCCATTGGCTCTAACTGAGTCACGTGATCCCACAGCTCGCACGAATTCACTACGCCGGTGGGATACGCAAGCACTGCCCGGCTGATGTCTGGAACATCAAGTTCGTGCGAGCTGGATCTGAAAAAGCACAAGCGGAGTGAGAGATCGCGGGGAAGGCTTACCCCCGCGGGAACAGAGCGAGATCAATTTCTGGGCCAATATGTCACAATATTGTATAGTTAAGCTGACAAATGAAGCTGGTTTTCAACTCCCTATGTACGGTGATTGAATTAAATGAGCCAATATCAAGCTAAAACTTAGATGAAAACATTTCATTTTTATCATGCTCTGTAACTTCCAAGGGATGTTTTCATGGCTCAACTAACACAATAAACCAGTTAGTAGTTTGAAGGCAAAGGCCACCTCCAGGAAGTTGGACACACTGCAGATGAGCAGCCACCTTATACCTGACCCACCTATTGAGTTTAAATTGATACAGAACATGGTAAAAAATAATTATGTATGGTTCTGTCTCTACTACTTCTGTACAATAACAGTACCATGGCTTTTGTCACATTATTGCTCCCCCTTAGAAGGGGTTCTCAGGGGTGGCTGTCGAACCATGACTCACTACCGATAAGATAACCCATCTGTATTCCCATTCACCGCAACCTCTGCGATGGGCGATGAGAGTGTCGCCCATCTGCAGCGCAGTGCTCACCATCACAAACCAGCAGTTTTGTCCCATGCTGAATTTAACCAAGTGAGTGGATTGTGATCTGAATATACTGTGAAGCGTGCAGAGATACAGCTCAATCTTTACAACGCCCACATGACAACTAACATGTTTCTTCCCAATCATTGAGTTCTACAACATGACAACAGCTTGTGGCTCAGGTAAACAACAGATACTCCTCCCCTTGATCATTTCCCTGACTCTGCTTGGCCCGCTATATATTTGCCAGATGCATCAATGTGATTACAAACCACAGAGTGTAATCTGGACTGGCTGAGATAAGGTCTGTAGAGAGCTCACGAAAGGCTTGCTGGCCAGACCACCTGCTTAGATTTGTTTCAGGTGCAGCTGTATAGCTATAATTTGGAACAAAGCTCCAGTAACAGCCTGCTGTTCCCAGGAACGCAGAACCCTGTTCCTTCGTTCCAGGACAAGGCCTTTGAGTGATGGCGTCCTCTTTAGCCCCATCAGGTTTCTGAGTCCTGCCACCCACACGATGTCTGATACCGCACATCACTCATCCCCTACGAAGTTTTTTTCTCCACCTTCACTGTATGCTCTGCCTTCCATAACCGGGTCTGTGGATTTTCAATAATGAGCAGGAGATCATCCAAAATATAACTAAATATAGCAACAGCATCTGTGTTCTACCACCGAAAAGTATCTAGCAGCCACTGGAATGTGACTGATGTAGTTTTCTTTTTACAACTCATACAACAACCACAGGAACTGGGAAAGTGGAATGTGCCACGGTTTGTTCCCTCAACCGATTTGATTTCATCAAATTAATGGTTACTGAGTTAGGGGCTGGAAATTTCATACTTTTTGGGTTTCTCGTACCTTTCGTACTCTAGATATCTTTGACTTTGTTTCTGATTGTAAGTGAGTTCTCACTCCCTCCATCCCAGAGAAGATTTTCACTTGCCCTGATATCTGGGTAAAATTCATACTGTGCCCAGGTAAGAACAGAGAACCCTTGTCAGATTATTTCAATGTCTGGTCCTATCCTGTATCTTCACAGAACTTTGCTGGTCTTCGAAAGTTGGGAGCATAACACTACACTGCCCCTTGTCTTAGGCTTTAACTGACAAATGCAGTGATTAAACACTAACAGAACAAGTGAACTGTATCAGTAACAGCATAGCCAGCTCCTCCTATAGTAGAAATAATAAAGAGCTCCCCTCTCCTGTGCCAAAATGAAAAATCAGTCATTTCCTTACGGAGTGTTTCTTTTATTTTTCCCACTATCTATGGAAGCTATCTGGCCTGACGAATGCTCTAAGGTCGCTCAAACTCTCTTCAAAGGCTACCGACACAGTAACTGATGTGAAAAAGACAGCTGTTATCAGAGAACAGCAGCAGAATTTAAATAACTGGCTGCTCAATTGAAAAGGACTGCCAAACCAACACGTGAACAAGTCACTCAGAGATTGCAGACAGAAGTTCTGCCCCTTACAATGCACAGAGGAAGCTGCAGTTTTTGTGGGGTCTACATCCGTGAGACACAACTGGCCACAAAATTTCAGGACCTATATTTGCAACAACTGATCTCTAAACAGTACTGCTGGAAACCTGAAACATCGACTGACTATTCTGTCTACAGATGCTGACTGCCCTGCTGTCTTTCCAGCTACTTCTAATTTTGCTTCAATATACTAGATTAAGCAGAATATTATTCAGAGAATGAAGCTGGTTTTAACCCCAAGTGTCATGACAGAGTTAAAGGAACCAAAAGCAATATAAATTTTACACAAGAGTTCACCACAACCATGTCAGTAGACTAGGGCTTGTCCTGGTTCTTAAACAGACTTATTTACAAGAAACTAGACAGCATCAGCCTCCCTTATACGGCAGGACTCCTCACAGAGAGACTTCTCTCACTGAAAATGGATTCTCATCACAGGCAGGAAATCTGTAAGAATCCTCAGACACTCTGCACCTCCCAGATAATCACATCTCACCTTCTCATTTTCAGCAATGACCCCTCAACAAAACTCAGCCTGTAAATCAGGAAGGAAATGCTGTGTCCAAATCCCAGCTTCCAATAAACGCATTCAATATCCAACACTCAGTCCCAGCCAAACAGTTCAGCACAAAGCACGGAATAAACAGGCCTCTCCGCTGGAACCTCTCAGGCAACACAAAGGGGCATTTCTGTTCCCTTCCTGTTTGCCCACAGATATTCAGACTGCCTGAAAATCTGTACAAACCCCATTCCTGCACTCACCATCTCCACTCCTCTCACTTTGATTGCAGATGCAGGCAGGAACTGAACCTGCGGCAAAGAAAGGGGAGGAGAAAACCAGGGAAACTGGGTATACTCGTCTAATTGACAGCTCCCATAGCCAACTAGAACTCACCCACACATAAAATGTCAATCACAACCTCTAGCCAATACGCCTGTGTTGGGAGCGGGACTTCCATTTCACACTGTAAAATCATCGCAATATTAAAAGCAGCCACCATAGCACTGGCTAAAGCTTTCAACCTGGAACAATTTAAAAGCTGGCCCTGGTGGGTGCCCTAATTAGTGGGTGTCTTAGTGTCGTGGTTATTTTACTGCACTAGTAATTCAGAGGCCTGGACTAGTAATCCAGGGAACATACGTTCCTGACCTGCTGAGTTTCTCCAGCATTTTCTGTTTTTTATAACATACGTTCTCTGGCAGTTTGAGATTTTGAATTTAGTCTTAATAAAAAGTTGGTATCAGTAAAAGTGACCATGAAGCTGTCGGATTTTTGGAAAAACCCAACTGGTTCACTAATCGCCTTTAGGGAAAGAAACGTGCTGTCCTTATACAAGATGGTCTTCACCTGTCCGTCATTGTTCGTATGTTTGTATGTACCTGGTCTGGGCTACATGTGACTCCAGTCTCACACCGTTAAAATGAATGGATAGAAAATCAGGCAGGGTTTGTATCAGACATGTGATCCTAGCTACCCAATTTCTAGTGCAGTGCTCTGCCCTGATGATGCTTAACACCCAAGTAGTAAAGACAAAGTTCTCTGGCTACAAAGCAAGAAACATTAAAGCCGGGCTCCTGATCTGTCTGTTCTCTGTTAAACTACATGAAAAAAATTGGACATTTTTCCTCTCTAGGTCAGCCTTGGCTCAGTGGTAGCACTCTCGCCTCTGAGTCAGAAAGGCATGGGTTCAAGCTCCACTCCAGAGTCTTGAGCACATAACCTAGGCTGACAATCTCGTACAGTACTGAGGGAGCGCTGCATTGTCAGAGGTGCTGTCTTTCAGAAGAGACCTTGAACTGAGGCCCCGCCCCGTCTGCCCTCTCAAGTGGATCATCTGGTCATTTATCTCGTTGCTGTTAGTGAGACCTTGCTGTGTCCAAATTGGCTGTGTTTCCCTACATTACAACAGTGACTACACTTCAAAAGTACTTCATTGACGGCAAAGTGCTTTGGGACGTCCTGAGGTAATAAAAGGTGCAATATAAATGCAAGTTCTCTCTTTGACTGCACTTTTTTAATTTTTTGCTGATTCAGTTTTGAAAATCAGTGTTGAAATACTTGAGGTCACAATAACTTCCCAGCTCATCAAACTCCTGGAATTTCATCCAGTTGTCTGAATTGGGTTGGTTGCTTGCCCGCTGAAAGACTAACATTGGCATTATTCTCTTGCAACTGCACATTGGTGAATCTGACAAAGACAGCCTTGGTGAATTGTAACATTGGGAAGCGTGACTGTACTGGAATCCTAATAGCAGTCATCCTCAGCACTATGGCCATAGAATTTTACAGCACAGAAACAGGTCGTTCTGCCCAATAGATCTATGCCGGTGTTCATGCTCCACGGATGCTGCCTGGCCTGCTGAGTTTTTCCAGCGTTTTCTATTGTTGTTTTGGATTTCCAGCATCCGCAGTATTTTGCTATCATACGCACCTATTGGTCTGGCCAACAGGCTGTGAGGATGTCTTTCATGAGGTCTGTACAGAGCCTGTCCCAGTCTGTCCAGCTTATACTGCAGCATTCGTATTCACATTGATGCATCTGGCAGGAATATAGGAGATTGTGTGGAGCCATATAAATCATCAATGGGTGGAGCATTCTGTTGTTTATCTGAGCCACAGCTGTTACCACGTCAATTGTCACACTCAGTAATTGGAACATGTTGGGATTGACTTGCAAAGATTGCAGCTGTATCTCTGCACGTGTTTCCCAGTATATTGAGAACTCAATCCACCTGGTTACATTTGCCATGGGACAATATCGCTGGTTTGCTCCGGTGGGGCACCTGCATTGCAGCTAGACAACTTGCACATCGATTAACTCAAAGGTGCAGTGAGTCATCACTCATTAGAATCACCCCAAGAACCCCTTCAAAGGGGAGGAGTAATGTGACAAATACCATGGTATTGTCACTGTATAGAGGTAGGTAAAGACAGAACTAGCTTTGTGAATGGAAATGTATGAATATTTTTATCTTGTTATGTATCAATTTGAAAGCAATGGATGGATCAGGTCTAAAGTGGCTGGCCAGTTGCAGTGTGTCTAGCTTCCAGGAGGTGGTCTTTTCTTCAGTTTTATTGTATTAAGTGAATGAAGAAAACATCTCTTGCATTAGGTTTTAGCTCTTGGTATTGGCTCCTTTTGTTCAGTCTCAGGAGATCAGAAGTTAAAATCTCAAAATCATGCACCAGCTTATCTCAGTGCAGTGTTATTATACATTATATGGTTGGTCTCTGAGCAGTTTGCTTAAGGAAAAAGGAAATTCACTCAATTAGAATAAAACAGGCTTTGTGATTGTGTCCAATTGGCAGCCCTTTTCAACTAAACAATTATTTAAATTCACTTAGCTGGGTTTTGAAGGTGTTCATCAGTTTGTACTTTTCAATTCTTTGGAGATTATATTAATCCTACCCACCTGGCAGAAACCAGGCTAGTAGTCAGTTAAAATCGTCCTGTGGCTTACCCGCCTGGATCCCATCATGTCCCATTTGAATTTGCTTGTCTGAGCAGGTGGCAAAGGCGCCTTCCTAAAGCCAGAGGGTCCTTCTTTAAATATGCAGATCAGGGTCTAATGACATCAACAGGCCGCGACTGCAATTTTAACTGGCCTGAGTGGAGAAGCTTCTCCGGCTTTCCCGCCAGATGAAGACAGCGGGAGGAGGATCTGGGACCAGAAGAGGCAGAAATGCTCCTCTGGGCCCCGGAAGGACCGTAAGCCTCCCTTTCCTCCTGCGAGACTCTCCCCACACCTTACCTTCTTGTCGGTGAGCTGGGTGCCAGCTGCCACTTCCCATCTGTTGTGGTGCTAGAATTAAATTTGCCTGGGCCTCAAGCTGCCGAGGTCACGGAGCGGGTTTAGTGCTTGCCCTGCTTCCTGTCCGCCTGAATCCCACTCTGGACTTTGGTGCCTGGGGGGAGGTGGCAGCTCCAGCCTTTGATGAATGGACCTCACGCTAAGTGTTGGCAGAGCTGCGAACTCAGGGAAGAGTGTTATAAAACAAGCTTATCCAGCCCCATGGGCCTGAAGTATTACCAACACAAAATCTTTAAAAGTGGGCTGAAAGTTAATAGGGCTGTAATAAAAGTAAATTTTTAAAAATTCATTCACGGGATGTGGGCGTTGCTGGCAACGCCAGCATTTATTGCCCATCCCCAATTGCCCTCGAGAGGGTGGTGGTGAGCCGTCTTCTTAAGCCACTGCAGTCTGTGTGGTTTGGTACAACTTAGTAGCTTGCTAGGCCATTTAAGGGCAGTTAAGAGTCAACCACATTGCTTTGGGTCTGCAGTCACACATAGGCCAGACCTGGGTAAAGACGACAGATTTCCTTCCCGAAAGGACATTACTGAACCAGATGGGTTTTTACAACAATCTGGTAGTTTCATGATCACCATTACTGATACTAGCTTTTTATTCCAGATTTATTTGATTAAAATTAACTGAATTTAAATTCCCCAGTTGCTGTGGTGGGATTTGAATTCACATCTACCAGATGATTAGGCCAGGCTTCTGGATTAATAGTCCACTAGCATAACCACTATGCTACTGTTCCCAAGTGGGTTGAGGTTTTATAATCTGCAGTATTGAGAACTAAAAGAGGTAGTGCTGAATCTAAACAGATCACCAGTTCTGGTGAAGGCTCAGAGACCGTTTCCATTTCTCTACAGGTGCTACCTAATCAGCTGAGTGTTTCCAGCATTTTTTGTTGATACAGATCATTAGTTAGGCTGCAGTAGGAATGTTAGGGCTGATGCCCTGATTTTGTGTTTGGGGAGCGACCAGTAGAATTGCACAGGTAGACCCAAGCACCAGCACCATTACACATTAGATTTGGCTGTTCAGCATGCATTAGAGCCCTGAAATGAATGCAGATTCATCCAAATAGGGGCCCACAACCAAATTCCTCCATTTTCTCATCATTAGACTCTAATCACATTACTCGCCTGTTTAAAACAGGCGCTGGCAGATTCTATGCTGTTCGCTGGAGAATGTCCATTGTTAAAGCTGGGACTGGCTACATTTCTGACTTGTGAGTGGGGTAATGAGTTGGGAAGAGATGGGGAAAGGAGGAGACGCCTCAGTCCCAGGATGCTCACTGCCCCATTTGCAGCCAGCCACTGCCAGCAGCCGTGGCCCTCAGCCAGCACCAGGTTAGAGGTGGAGGCAGCACACCCAGGGATGGGTTCAGAGGCTGACAATGTGAGAGAATGTGACGGGAGTGAATGACCAGGGACTCTGGCACACAGCTATAACAGGACAGTGGTCCATCTGCGGCAGCCCCTGCCCGAGTCCACGCGATCTCACTCTTCCCCCCCTGGGCCGCGCTCTAACTCTTGCCCCGGGTCCGCGCGCTCTCACTCTCCCCCCAGGCTGGAGGCTCTTAGAACTGCTCTCTGACAGTGCAGAGCCCCCTTAGTATGGCACTGAAGTGTCAGCCTAGATTTTGTGCTCAAGTCTCTGGAGTGGGAACTTCCCAATAAAAATATGTTTTAGCTGAAAATTAGCTCCAAAAAACCAAGTGAGTAAAGATTGACTTTGTTGCACCTGAGACACAGCTCAGTTAAGCTTTAATGCACAAGATATGTCAAACCAGAAAGAAGAACTACTACCAGGCAAGTTAACGCATCGATAAAATAAATGGTTAAAGTGACTATCATAATGTCAAGCAAAACATTTCCTGCGTTTAAATGCTTTTACTAAAATCAAAGTACTGAATTGTGATAACAGACCCAATCACCACTTTGATGCTTTAAAACTGCTGCTAGAGAGAGGCAGTTTTGAAGTAGGCACATTGGTGCCAACTCTCCATGTATTGCATGGACAGGCGGTGTATCAGTTGCACCTTTTGTGAATCTGCGTTTGTACGTGGAAGTCTGCGGAGATTCAAAAATCTTGTGCAATGCAAGATCGCCCCAGAATGTCGCATTCGCTAGGGCTTGGAGTTACTCTCCTGTCTCCTGGTGTTGGGGGCAGACAGGTAAGTGCTGGCTGTTTCTAAAGCTTTCCATTTTATACCATATTACTCCTTAGACAATCCCTTCTAGGCCAAATAGTGAGAAATCCCAGAGTATGTCCATGTCCAAATCAGCTAAACAGCTTCACACTAAGAGGTTGAGTTTGCAAAGTGCTGCTGGCAGACACCACAGGGATGGTGAATGTGATGATGATTTCGGTGACTATGACTGGATGAAGGTTTTGGCACACACCTCATACTTGAATAACTTCTCTGCTGTGTGAATGCACTGGTCCCTGACTCTCTGCTCAGACAGGTCGAGGGTTTTGTTGAAAATGCCACATTTGAACCAGTTTGGATGTGCTGGTGGCAGAGAGATTGCTGAAACTGAGTGTGGACGTACACTAGAAGAAGTCGTGAGCACCATCCGGATGCAGTGGTACCTCCGGAAGCTTAAAAGACGCTGTGAAATCCTTGTCACATATCTTCTATCTGAACGTCTTGGTGTCTCTTGAGGGAGGAAAGGTCAGCAAAGCTCTTCAGCAGACATTTTACTGGATTGGCTTCTATCTTGTGTGGATGTAATAATTATTCAGGTGGTTCGACGGTTTCAGAAGGTCTAATCACAGCTCACACCCGAATGGCTCTCACCCATGTGGTTGCATTGGTGCCTCAGGAGGTATGATGTTTGAAAGATTTGTTACATATCTCGCACTTGAATAGCTTCTCCTTGAAGGCAGTGCATGGTTTGCACTTGAAAAAGCTTATTGACTGTGAATGTTCCTGTGCTCCAGAAGCGTGATGTCAGTGTGAAAGTTTTTATCACACCTCATAACCTGTCTGCGAGATGACTCAGGAGGTCCGATCACTGTGTGACAATGAAGCACTTCACGTCTGAATGCTTTCTCGTTCACGTCGATAAATTGGTGCATCATGAGATATGAGATACATGTGCCAGAAGATTGCAATGATTAGGGGTACCTGGATGATATCTTGCAGCCCACATTAAGGGTCGGTCCACCTTCTGGAATGAACGATCTCCAACAGACAAGGCTTCTGAAACATTGGTTTTGAGGGAATGCACAAACCCTGCTGATCAGTTTCAGTCTGACTTTGCATCAAAGATCTCCTGGCTGAGTGGATCTGCATGTATCCCTAACAGCTCTGAATTTGAATACCTAATAACAAATTGTCAATCCGACACCGAACTGAATAAATCACGCAGCTCGTTCTTGTTTTAAACGTGGCTTGGCTCCTTCCCTCAAGCTGACAGCGCAGAAACCAGTTTGAACTGTGGTCACACTCTCACTCTCGATCTGGGGCCGTGCTCTCACTGTTGCTCCCCACCTCTCACTCTCCTCCTGGGGTCGCGCTCTCACTCTCCCCCCCTGCCCCCCGCTCTCACTCCCTCCCCACCCCGCTCTCACTCCTCCCACCCCCGCTCTCACTCCTCCCACCCCCGCTCGCTCTCTCCCCACCTCACTCTCTTTCCTCCCCCCACTGCTCTCACTCTCCCCACCTCCTGCTCTCTCCCCCCCGCTCTCACTCTCCCCACCTAACTCTTTCCTCCCCCCCCTGCTCTCACTCTCCCCCCCTGCTCTCACTCTCCCCCCCTGCTCTCACTCTCTCCCCCCCC